>UELV01134946.1:0-41517 GCA_900490015.1 Megastigmus stigmatizans | reverse complement strand
ATATATATATATATATATATATATATTAATGACAATCATATATATATATAGTATTATAATTAATAGAATTCTCTTGGAAAATTAAAGTGGTCAGTATTAGTTGAAAATAAACAGTCTATATGAAAAAATGAATGAAGAGGAAATGAACTCATAATTTTAGTGCAGTGTATAAAACAATGACACCTATATCCAATCGCTGGGTGCACAAACTTAAAATGTGTAACACATAATAAAATGTACAATGTAAACATACAGACATACGCACACGCTTGGGCGCATTATTTTAATGCCAAATTAATGGAATACAATTAACAAAGTCCCCGTAACATATAACGTATTACATGTCGCTGTATTATCACATTCCTCTTAAAATGAACCTGTAAAGGATTTCATAAGTTACAATTATACCTTCGACAGGGTGGCGGCAGCCTCGGCTCCGAGGATTCTTTCGACGACATGAGACAACTTGTTAGGGTAAGGTTACCGAATTTAAGATCACGAAAGTCGCATGATTATGTTGTGTCAATCAGTCAGTGCTTTACTTTAATTTATAGATGCAACACATTTATTAACTGGCATGAGACATACGCATTAACATTCAAATGAATATCGATGATTGTTTTATAATTATGCTTTTATATTTAATTGCGTAATGCACATAATTTTTAATACTAAAGTTCAAGAGAAAATACAGAGCTTCCAAAAAATATACACCTATATTATAAACTTAATTAGTTGGGCTATAGAGAAAATCTAATGGCTTAGAGTTTACTTTAAGGGCCTGTTCTATTGTTTGTAATTTTTTTTTGTATTTCTATATTTGGCTTTATTTTAACCAACTATTATTTCTTGTACATTGTGTTCGGGCCCCAGGGTTGATTAGAAAAAATTCCTTAGTACGTACCTATATTATATTTTAGTCAAAGAATACGTCTTAGCAAAATTCCAAGCAAATCAGTGTCCTGGAAGATGTGGATCTTTGTTAAAAGGTGGTCCGAGCCGAACCACGCGCATCAGTCGTCAATTTAAGTACATAAAAATAACATTAACCACGCTAAAACGATCTGGAGCGTTATAGCCATTGCCGTTATGAATAAGATTCTGCATCTCCACGTGGCATTCTTATTGGCAATGCATTTGGTACACCAAGACTTTGGTCGTGGTTATTTACTTATTTTTGTATAAATTGACGCCTAATGTGCAAGATTCTGGCTCCAGCATACCCTTAAGTGGATGTGCTATGATCGGAAAGATCCTACCTTACCGGTTCTTGCATTTAACAATATATAAAGATAGAGATTAAGTTTTGGGAAAAAACTCTGTCTCCATTTCGGTAATGATGTAATTATTATGTGGTTTAAGTTTCATGAAATACCATCCACAATATTCAGAGATTTTTGTCGTCGAAAATTTCGCACGTAATTAATTGAAAGCGATTTTTATTTCTGAAATTTTCGACGAAAAAATCTGCAAATTGTGGATGGATTTGAAAAATTAATCTCTATCGTTGTATATTTTGCTAAATACAAAGACCGGTAAGGTAGGAATCTTTCCGATCATAGCACATCCCCTTAAAATAGGTAATATTTTTTTATAAAAATATAATACAAGAAATGGTTAATTTTTTCTTTACCAAATGGAACGAGTACCACTAGAAAATAGAAAAAAAGATTAATTGAATAAAAGATCGAGTCCCTTATATTTATTCATTTCTTAATGAACAAAATAATCCAGAATATGAAGTTATGTGATGATGAATATGATGTTATATGATACAATCTAATGCGAAAGTTTTATTTTTACACATCAATATAAATGTATACTCACGGTAAATATGAGAATGCAAACAGTAAATTGTTTTTGAAATCTCAGTAGTATTTTTTTCCAGTGAGAGTGGTTTTCCCATACGCCGCGCACTTGCTTCAACTTTTTTACCTGTTTTTCTTGGGCAAAAGTACTGCATTTTTAAACGCTGACAATGAGCGTACAACAGTTTTTTTGTAGTTTCGCGCATAAGTTTGGGATATACTAAACTAAAAATTGACTGGAGATAACGTTTTATATTGGATCATATATAGTTATACATAACTTTATATGATAACTTTATATGATATATAAAACACTTTTGCACAGTATGGTTACAGACTTTAACCTTGTTAAAATAGTAATTTTAAAAAATTGAAAAACTTATTACTAGAAATTCAGTGGAAGACAAGCTTTTTATTATAATTATACATAAATTGGTGTGATATACAACGAATAAGAAAAAGAATGTTTTAGTGTCTTAAGCGAAGCTAAATTTAGGTTGAATAACCGAATTATATTATATAATTCATCTGGAGTAACATTATTTTACGCAAAACATTAAACATAACCCTTAGATCATTACTATTTTGAAAATTTAAAAGTCGATGTTGAAACTTATTGCTGGTAAAATTACTTTATGACGTCAAAATATGGATATATCTTAACTCAAAAGTGCAAAACTGCAGTTTTTGGTAATATCTGAAGTTATATTTCAAGGACAGACAATGGCGTTTCTTAAAGTGATCAACAGCATCATTTAGTACCAATTTGTCCAAGGTAGAAATTCCGTTCCTACTTATACTTATAAAATCGTGTTTAACTCAATAAATTTATAAATCTGATCCGATTTTAAATTTTCAGGGATTTTTTGTTCAGTACCAAAAATGTAAGAGATTCACAGTTTTAAATCTGCTTATTTATTCTTTTTTACTTTATAAAAGTAAAAACTGAAGTAATGTAAATGTTCTCTATAGAATACTTTATGGAAAAAAAGAAACATGATTTTACAAGGCAGTAATAAGTCTCTTACAGTTTAGGTAACAAACAAACTAGACCCTGAAAATTAAAAATCGGATAAGATGTATAAATTTGAGTTAAAAATGTTTTTATATAGGGCGTTAACGAACAGATTATCAGACTCAACGGTGTCGGTAAGAGCGAAAAATTCTAAGTAAAAAATCATGAAGAAACTTTTCGATCCGATCGGTAATTACTGAGTAATAATCGATTGAAAATCAGTCTATCGCGCCAATCAGTGTAAAGCTACAGCCGCAAGCGGAGCACGAGGAGAACAGAGTGTCTGTAGCTCTACGCTGATTGGCGTGATCGACTGATTTTCAATCGATTATTACTCAGTAATAACTGATCGGATCGAAAAGTTTCTTAATGATTTTTTTACTTTGAATTATTCACTCTATCCGATACCGTAGAGTCTGATAATCTGTTCGTTAACATCCTGTATATTACAAGCATATAGGGATGGAGTTTCCATCTTGAGATTCATTTTCATTTAGATCATCTCGATATGATTTTTTTCTTTGAGATATATTAATTGAACGCTGTAAGTATATTAGCCTATTTTAGTAAATAAATTACGGAGGTTATTATGGAATAAAATTTTTGTGGTTTTAATTTGGTATATCTCAGAGAGAAATGGATTCACATGATCCAAATAAATTCTCAAAGGGGAGGAGATAGTACTAAAAAATGAAGTTAACTGGAATAAGAAGAACATTTTTCCTCCTTTTGTTCATAATCTTAAGTAGGTATATGTCAATAAAAGCTACCTTTGCTAAATTCTGATTTAGAGGTCGGATTCTGATTCAGCGCACAAATTACGTCAAAAATGATTTTTGTTTTTAAGTAAAAACTTAAAAACCCGTAATACGCAGATCTGTATATTGGTATACTTAATTTTGGATTTGGTATTCATCATGAGTACGTAATAATTATTATTTACTCTTTATAAAAAAGAAGACTAATCTACATGCTGTGCAGTGAACTATTCTGTATTATACACTAAATAAATTATTCTTAATTTGGCTCAAGCAAAGATCAATTATTTTAAGGACATAATAAGATATATTTATATTTAGAAATAGTTGCTTATTTACTCGCTAACAAATTATTATAACCCATTTAATAAACAATCATTTTGCTACCTCAAAGAGATAGCTACGTATCGATGAAAATATTTTTTTTCAAGTATGTTTAATAAGATTTTTTAACACCATTGAAACGAAAATTGACTATTTTTGAGAAATTGCTTGTTGTGTCGGTGTGTATGTATCCTTCTGTATTTTAGAACAGATCGATTTTCATATTTCAATATTCATTATATTCGTTTTCTTTTCCAGACCTCGTTTTCCACCCTCATTCCCTTTTTAATATTAAAATATTTAGTTTTTTTTCGTATTGCAAGTTAAATATTTAAAATGTTTACAATATGCATTTAAAAGAGTTTTCAATTACCTATAAATCAAATTAATAATTGTTAATAAAATATTATACATGAACTTTCAACGATAAACGTTTTCATTTATTAAAATTATAAATATTCCTGATGTTTAAAATTAATAGTTTCCGTACAAGTATAAGTTACGTTTATGTATACTAATAAGTTTAAGAAGAAGTAGGTAGCCCGGAAAAAAGAAGAAATAAGCTCTTCCATCTGATTCCTTCTTATTCCTTATTCCTTATTCATTTAGCGTGCGATGGCCCTAAAGAAGTATCGGACAAAGCAAATAAACATATAATAGATGTATAACCGATAAAAATTTATTCGAAATAATAAATAAATTTGAAAGTGATTTGCAAATATATATTAATAACAAAAACTAAATTTTAATTATTAAATTTGTATAAAGAATAAAAATTTAAAAAATATTTTTTTTAATTTTAATAATAACTGAAATTTGCAAATTATTCATCAAAATTTCTTGCATAATTCTTATTAGCGATTTTTAAATGTGCTTTATTACTTATTTTATTCATAAGTTCTATTTTACATGTATATTGGAATATATATTGGAACAAATAATTAAGTTTAAGAAAGCTAATAAGTGCTAATGGCAGACGTTATTGGGTTTTGATAATATTTCTATCACGTCAATGTTATCAATACAATAAGTAATGCACTTAGACCAATGAAACTTTTATTTTCATTCGTGGAAAAGTTCATGGAAACGTTCATGGAAAAGTCTTGAATTCATCTTATTTAATATAAGCGTAATTATTTGCAAACAAAAGGTCAGTACATTTAGATAAACTTTAGTCTGACACTGCAAAACTTGCAATTTAATTATTCAGATCGTGATTAAAAGCTAAAAAAGTAAAAAAAAAAGAATCGTGAGTAAATATGTTACAGCTCTTTTAATCGCGTTTGGAGTATTTCGGAACTAAAGAGGAACTGCCCGAACTGTAGAGGAATGATAACTAATGCTAGTAACAAAGCTGCACGTGTTGATAATTTGCGTAATCATTTAATTTTTTTAAACGATTTTCTTCATCATTGAATGTAATCATTTAAGATTATTGTATTTAATTAAAAGTCACATCTTCAACAAAAAAGTCACACAAAACTTTCACACGTCTCTACAATCAGTGAAAATGAATCGTCATTCACTCATTTAAAATTTTATGCTATAAACTTGTACTGCTAGCACATTTTGTAAAATATAAGTATTCTTTACTAAGGAAATAAATAAATGAGCTGACTGAATAAGTACCTGAACCGATAATCTTAAAAATCGTGTTAATCTTTGAATGAACCATAAAAAATTGATGCAAGCATGAGTCAGATTTTTCAAAGCTTTTATCGAACTTCGATTGATCTTCAGATTAAATGCCAATCAATTAATTACGCAAGAAACATGAAGTCAATTTTTATTTTATTTTCATTATTTTTAGATATAAAAAATTCCTAATTCTGACCGCCCCACTATTTTTTTCTCTCTGAAATTTTTTAAAGAGGATTTATTTATGACTATTATAATGTGTAGTAATATTATAATCATGCTCATCAAATATTTATATCGGGTATAAAGAACACAACTGAACCATTTGCTCGATTTATTTTTATTTGGTAAATAGTTGACACCGATGTTAATGAAACATGCATAGAAATTTGAAATTCAATGCTTAACTCATGTGGCCGTATAGCAAATATCGCCGATTTATCTTGAAAGAAAAAATTAGTTTTGAGCTATAATATATAAGCTTATAACATTCAGCATGCTTGCTTTCAATTTTTAAATGTAGAAACTATAATGTAGATGCATGCGTGATATCCAGAATCTCTGTTTTTATATAGAAATAAGAATAATTTAAATATTTTATTTAAATCGATTTTTAAATAGAGTCGATTTTACTTTATTCAGATAATTTTTCTTATAATATTATAATTTTGACATTTATTTATCTATACCATCTGGCAAAATTTTAAGTGAATATTTTAATGGCATCTTAAAAATTTCTTGTTCGAAGTGAGCGAAATTTTTCGGAACAAAGATTTTTTAAGGTGTCATTACATCATTAACTTGAAACTTTACCAGGTGATGGATAATTCATAGACGAAGTGTACCTGTATTTGAGATTTGCATAACTTTAAGTGTTTATTTAGTTTTAACAAACTATTTAGTGGTAACGGTAGGACTTTGACACAAACAATATAAATATCTTTTTGAAAATTTATGTATTTATTTTAGAATATATTTTAAAAAAGCTCATTAAGAGTTTTAATGGACAAAAATTATATTTCGTACTTACAGGAGGTTCGAGTAAGAATTTCGCACATTAGTTGCCAATTTACTCAAAAGAAAACTATAACCGCACCATAGTAATTGCCAATATGAATATGATTTTATACTTTCACCTAGCAAATTGGCGCTGAAATTTTCCTTAATATTTATAACTCTCCATGCACGAAGGTCAACATGCACGATTCTTCTCTCGCCGCCATTACTATTGTATGTACATCTGTGAGTTCCAAGAACTATAGGAAAAAGTGAAACGTTAATGCCACGCGGAAGTGTACAATCGTATTCATATTGACAATGACTATGGCACTTCAGGGCGTTTTGGAGGGGTTATTGTTATTTTTATGTAATGTGATGACTAATAATGTACGAGATTCTGACTCCAACCTCTCCTTAACGACTACCGTGCAAGATTGTGGCTCTGTCGTTCTCTTAAAGGGGCCAGTCGGAGGAGCGTAGTTATCTACAATCATCGTTTCATACTTTTTTCGTTCAATTTTCAATACCTCCATATTTTTAAAGTTGAACCCAATGCTACGTGCCCAATTGTTTTGATGTCCAATTCTCCATAGTCCATAGAATTGCAGAGCTCAAACTTGAAAAATGTTAAAATATTGAAAATTGAATGAAAAAAAGTATGAAACCCTAAATATCGGCGTAAATTGACACTAATGCCGAGACACGTACTTTATATTTTTGACCAAACAATATCTCTGTAAAGTTTCAGCCAAATCCGTCACCCATACGGTGTGCAAAAATGATTAGATTTTGGATACAATTGCATCATATTAAAGTTTATTTTGTATTTTTTTTTTACTTGTGACGATGAAAATTTTCGATACCTAGTATTCGTTGTTTTTCAATATAATTTTCGTTCTTTAATTTTGAAAATATGTGTGCTTTAAAAAGCGAAACAGTTTGTATGTGACCCAAATTAGTTTTCATAATATCTTTCGAAATCTTTGATATTTATTTTATGAAATTTGGTATATATTTTAAGTGTAACTTAGAAATAATTAGGTTCCTGAGTCGATTGTACAATATTAATGTGATTTAATTATTGAATTGTACATCGAAATACAAAACTGAAACTCTTTGAGAAAGAAAACTGCTACACCAGTTAGCACATTTACGAATAGAGCATCTCGTTATTTCATCGCTTTCTAGAAGTATTTTGTGCAAACGATCGATTGTATGTCTGCTCTGGCTCGAAACTTGAAAACAAGCTCCGCCGAATCATCTCTATGCTATTTTTGCCTCCATTTATCAACCTTCTTCCTCATTTTTTTCCCCCTATGTTCACCCATGTGTAGCCAATAATTTTATTGTTGTGCATACTAATTTTCGATTAAGAGCAATAACATCTTTTCTTTTTTAGGAGGAAGAAGAGGACTCGGGGAAATTCACGAGCCTACCGTTGGCCAGCTTTAACTTCATCAATTCCATTATAGGCAGTGGAGTCATCGGTAAGATACATAATCCATCAAGTTTACTGTTCTTGTTAAGCCCTAGCAATGATTCACGAATGTAGAAGTTTTGAATGTTTGGGAAAACTGTTTGTGTTGAAAGGAATAATACTCTCTTTCAATTGCGTCTTTTAAAATTGGGATGTTAAGCATTCCTCTAGTTGAATATGACTATTAGCAGATAGGAGATATTTGTGATTGCCATAACATACCAATATGCTTTGTGCATAATAAAGAATAAAAATATATACTAAGAATGTACATTATTGTGTGAAATCCTGCTGATATAAACACCGATTAAATTGAAAAAAAATTCTTGCAATTTATTATATGTAGGTATATTACCGACTTAAATTAGTCATTATAGTTTATTCAAATGATCAATATCGAATCATTCAATAATAAAAGACAGTAAATATTTGGCCATAGCCAAATAAGATAATTGACCGCCTTTTTTATAATGTTTCTTCATTATTAGGTATTCCGTATGCTCTTCACCAAGCTGGCTTCGGTCTTGGGATCGGGCTTTTAATCATCGTCGCAGTGCTTACCGACTACTCTCTCATTTTAATGGTAAGAAGTGGACATTTGTGCGGCGAAATGAGCTATCAAGGCTTGATGAGAGCGAGTTTCGGTAGACCAGGATTTTACATTCTTACTGTACTTCAGTTTATCTATCCGTTCATCGGTATGCTCCAAAACATTTGCATATAATCTTGGCCTTATATTATCGATGTTTTAAATTGCTATTTACACTTTTAGCAATGGTATCGTACAACGTTGTTGTGGGCGATACAGTGACGAAGGTTGTCATACGCGTGACAGGACTGGATACCGACAATTTCTTTGTCAAACGAGAATTCGTCATATTTCTTGCAACACTTTTGATCGTGATCCCACTGTGCTTGTACAGGAACGTCGCCAAACTCGCAAAGATTTCTTTTCTTTCCTTGGTCTGTGTTGGCTTCATCTTATTCGCGATTTTTGTCAGGATGGGATCCATGTCAACAATTGTGTAAGTAGTTTATGTTATTTATATTTAAACCTTTTGCTTTATTAAATTCATTTCTACAAATTATTAAATATTTTTACTGAGCATTGTTTGTGTAAGAAATTAAATTAGAGAATACTAAAAAGTCGACGTAGAAAATGTATTTCTGATTACTCTGTATATTTTATACTAGATGCCAAAATAGTATGTATAAAATTATATAGAACACCCATTTACTAACAGTTATAATCTACTTTGAAATATTTTTTCCATGGACTTTCATGACGCTATATAATTACAAAGTATTAGCGATACACTCACTCATTACCCTGTAAATCTTGCAACTATATTCATCCGGCTGCCCTTAAGGAGATGTACTCAACTTTTTCAGACATTGTAGTATTTTGACTCCAGTAAAAAAAATACTTATATTGATGCAAAATAAAGACATTTTTTCTGTTTTAGATCTTCGTTTTTGGACTTTCTTGGATCATAATCTACCATTTTGTAAAGTTTCAGTCGAATATTTAAAGATTACTGGAAGTGGCATTTTCATAAAGTGTTCAGATGGTCCGTTGGGGCATATAATTTTTGTGGAAATGACATTACCAGTAGTCTTTAAATATTCAGCTGATATTTTTCGAAATGTGTAGATTATGATTCAAGGAAGTGCAATGATTTCATTAAAACGAGTATTTTTTACTGGAATTAAAATCCTGTGATATCGGTAGCGTAGGACTGTCACATGTCCTTAATACTTTTGCGACAAAATTATTATTATTCATGTTGAAGCCCAAAAAGAGGTCTTCTTCAACTTTTTTAGGCACTTATTTAACTGTTTTCCACTGTTTACATGAAAAGAATCGCTCCTAGTAAAAAGTGTTCAACAGAGAAAAGTTTAAGATTTAATCCTCAGTATGCACACTGCAAAAAGTTACGTTCTTGGCACATATGGGTTAGGCTAATCCAGGCAACTTTAATTGATCGTATTTCTGGCTCTACGTAACCAATTTTAATCTGTACCAAATTTTCTCAGAATTGTGATATTAGTTAAAAAGTGATCAGAAAATTAAAAAAAAAGATATAGAGAGGGAAAGAAAAAAAATAATTTTTGCAAAAAAATTTTGTTTTTATAACCATGAAATTTTATGAAAAAAAAAAGATTTAAGAGATTTATATATAGTCATTGGAAAGGTAATGAGTTGAACTTTAACGTCCTATAGCTTGATTTCGATCGGTTCAAAAATATATATATTTTCCAAGAGACGGAAATTAATTTTTTTTTTAAATTGATAAAAATTAACTATAATGTGATAGTATTGATTAATATCAGATATAGATTGATTGAATTAAACCATTTTTATTAATAATGAAGGAATTATTTATTGAACATTACAAACACTATTTTAATACAAGTATGCATATATATATATATATATATAGTTATTACTCATCTTATATCTATATTAATTATTTTGTATACATATTAATCATCATTACAGTCGGAATTTATCGCACTTGATAAAATGTTATGAAATATACTGGAATCACTAATTGAGTATTCGATGTCTGGCGAAGTGTCATGATTATTTTGATTTAATTCCTTTGGAAAAGTTATACTCAAGTGATTCCAATATATTTTATAACATTTTATCAAGTGCCATTATGTAAACATATTACGTGATTCCAGTTTCATGAAATTCCATCCACAATTCACAGAGATTTTTTTCGCCGAAAATTTTGTTCATATTTCCTAGCGATTTTTATCTCTGAAGTTTTCGACGATCAAAATATCTACAAATTATGGATGGAATTTCAAGAACCAGAAACCACGCTATGTTTCAATTATTACCAAGGTGGTGACAGACAGTTTTTTCAAAAATGAATCTCCACCTTTATATATTTCGTTAAATACAAAAACCGGTAAGATAGAAACTTTTCCGAATATAGCATATTCTATTGCGAGATGTCGGAGTCCTACCGTTACCAGTATACTGTTTTACCGACCGGATCCTGAATAAATTATTTGTGACTAAATAAATACTTGATATTATGCAAATCCCAAATACAGTTGCACTTTGTCTATCAATTATCAATTATTATCTGGCTAAGTTTCAAGTGAATTTTTGAAGGTGTCCTCTTTTTATTATTTAACGTTGTCTATTTACGCTTCGAAACTATGTAATCAGCGACGGAGGTCTACGGTTTGTTTGTAAATATAACACATGTAATACAGAGGTGCTTGTGTCAATCGGCCGAGGCTTAGGCACGAACCTGGGACCTCCGGGAGCCCATTGTTCTGCCGACTAAACCACCGCCGAAGGCCTATGAAGGTGTCATTGAAAGATTTACTTGAAACTTTACAACCTGATAGATACTTCATAGACGAAGTGCACCTGTATTTGGGATGAGTGACTTTAAATATTTTTTTAACGATATGAGTTACTGACTTCTCGGTCGGTAAAATGCAGGGCGGTAAAATTAAATATCTTGAGAGTATGAGAATAAGTTAATTAATACGAAAAAAGTTTCTGAGGTCTATGTATATTATTTTAGAATAACCTTTAAAATATTTTCTGTTAAAAATTATCATTACAAACTTTACGAAAATCTATTTTAGTATGTAATGAATAATAGCAAGCAAGAAATTGATCACATACATTTTTAATCACAGACATTTATCAAGATAAAAACATCAATATATACTCAATTATATTTTTTATGCCTTGTCAATGGTGCCTTGAAATATTTTAAATTGTAGAATGTTGATATTTTTTTTTATTTTTCGTCATGAGTCTTTTGAGTAGTAGTAATTTTAAGATATATGTAGGTAAACTGATAAATATATTTTTATCGATCTTGCAGTCTCTTAATAATAGTGGCAATCAGATTTCCCTTGTTCAAATTACCCTTATTTTCAGATTGTTCAGATTGCCCTTATTTAAAATCACCCCTGTAGAATATGTAATAAATGTAAATTAATTAAAACCTGAAATAAACCCTGTTAGCAAAGGACAATCTGACTGCACCCCACCACCCAAAAATATCCAAACTGCCGGACGTTTCGAGCCCGCTCCGGCTCCTCGTCAGGGACTGAAATAACAACTTTGAATATCTTTTTTTATACCTATATTACCTATATTTGCCCATCCCCCACCTCATATCCCACTAAACATCCCACACCCTATACATTAAGAAACTAAGAAAGAATGAAAAATGTTATCTAATTTACTCGACTCTAACATCAAATTCATCGAAACGTTGGGTAGTTTGGTTTTTGGGTGGTGGGGTGCAGTCAGATTGTCCTTTGCTAACAGGGTTTATTTCAGGTTTTAATTAATTTACATTTATTACATATTCTACAGGGGTGATTTTAAATAAGGGCAATCTAATTGCCACTATTATTAAGAGACTGTAAGCCCGATAAAAATATAGTTATCAGTTTATGTAGAGGTCAGTCGACATAAGTAGTCTGTTTCTAATAATGTACATAGGTAGTTAGCACAGTGACAGCGCGTCTCTCTGTCTGTTTTTCATGTTTTAACTATAAGATAGTGTAGTAGCGATAGAAATTTGATTATACTAAAATATGTGACTTTTGGAAATTGATGTTTTACGATGACTAAAATATAGGGCTCTTCCGTATAGTGTTCGTATATTGTTATACTATACTGTATTAGTTCGCGTTAAGACATTTGATTTAGCAAAATTTAATAAAAAGAGAGACTGTCCCACCTTGCCTTTTTGTACAAATACAACATAGTAAAAGTTATCATTTAATATTCTAAATATTGCAAGTGTATTTTTCTCCATGTAGAGATTGATACGATTAAGATACTGAACTATTTATTGATTACCGAATCTGCAACATTTATTATAATTGTTAAATTTATGAAATTACGAAGGCCAAGTCACGAGGACAGTTGGAGATTTGGTAATTTAGCGGGAATCGTACCGTCGGTCGGCATAATGGCCTTTGCCTTCATGTGCCATCACAACACCTTCCTGATCTACGGATCAATTGAGCGTGCAACCCAAGAAAAGTGGGACGTCGTCACGCATTGGTCGCTTTTCACCTCTTTCATAATCGCTGCCGCCTTCGGCATCGCAGGCTACGCTACCTTCACCGGCTACGTCCAGGGCGATCTTATGGAAAATTACTGCTGGACCGATGATCTCATGAACTTCTCCAGAGTCATGTTTAGCGGCACTATTCTGCTCACCTTTCCCATCGAGTGCTTCGTAACTCGCGAGGTAAACATAAATCTACGATTCTACACAATTTACTTTTGTATTTATTCATTTATTATTATAAGTAGGTGGAATCATACAAGTTTTGTAATTTTTTCTTTTCTTTTTTGTACATCTTTTTCTTCACAATTAGTACTACTTTTTATACTTAGCATGGGGTTTCCGTGTAAGTTTTGATATGTAAATTGTACAAAAGACAAAATTTGTTAAGGTGTTAATTACTGACAAATTGCATTTATGAATATGGAACAAAATCTTAGCGTACTTCTTACTTGCAAATTCTTATTCAATTTTATTAAAAACTTCTTTTCTGATTTTCAATTAATGCAAATCTTTGTTGATGAAAACCAATCAGTTTCAAAACTTACAATCATTCAATCGCTCCATCACGTTTGTTCTTGTCATCAATTCGTCACAGAGCATGTCTTACCTGCACAGGTAATAATGACAGCAATCCGAGGCACAGATGAAGTGGAAAACCATGACGCATACATCGCGGGCTCAGACCGCAAGTACCTGATAATAACTATGGCGATAATTACATTAGCCTATCTCATCTCCATGTCGACGGATTGCCTGGGTATCGTCCTGGAGCTCAACGGCATACTGGCCGCGGTACCTTTAGCCTACATCCTCCCAGCCATGTGCTATCTAAAGCTTGAGGAGGGTCCCCTATTGTCTTCGAAGAAGCTCCCGGCCCTTGGTCTGTTAGTAGCCGGTATCTTTGCGGCGTTCTCGGGGCTCCTGCTACTAATTTTTAATAGCACGGCCTCAACCTCCTGCGTCCATGGAGGAGTTATGTCCTACTGTCAAACAAACTCGACTGTCAACAGCAGTATCGCGAACATTGCCACCACCACCATCAGTAGCAGCAGCATCAGCAGCATCAGCAGCACCAGCAGCAGTCCGGTCACGACTGCAGCCATGACCAGGTTGGTGAACGCCATGACAACGATTCCTCGGACTTCGAACGCCGCGGTGACGCTAGCAAAGACAGTGTCGGAAGCAACGACAGTGTCGGCAGTCACAAGGGCTTCGTTACCTACCCCCACATTTATACTTCCTAGTTAAATTACATTATGTGCATTGTTTAATTTTACACCAGAATCGGATATGCCTATGGTTATCCAGATTACTGATAGACCGACTGGGAAAATCGAAGCACTTATTGGAGCTTCAAAATTTTTCAACCGCTTCAATTACTCAACTCTATTGCAGCCAGTTATCAAAGCTACTGATTATTCAGGTGCTGCTGGATTTATACTTTCCTTTTTGTACAAATTTATTTTATTCGAGTGACTTTATATACGTAATTCTGTACCGTAGTGTTATGCCAATATTTATATGAAGCAGGAAATTTAATTGATATTTAGATTAGATTATTAGATCGTCGGTATAGTTTTGCTTCTTATTGTCATTTGCGTATTCGCAGTTTTACTATAAGACTGTTATGAAAGTATAATAAAGCTTCGATATATTGATAAAATACGAATTTAATTACATTCAATGCTACAATTCATTGTCTATGTAAGAGCTTTTAAAATATTTATTAGATCAAATGACGTAAGTTTTATTAGAAACTGTGAATATTTTTTTAGAAAAATTGGTATATTATCGCATCCCTAGAAAATAAAATTTAACCTTATTTTGTAAGCGGTGCTTCGAACATATTGATAGCCGTATATAAATATTTAATAATTTTAATGAGATTACATGGGTAATTCAATGAAATATATAAGTAGAAACAATTTTCATAGGATTGATAAACAAAATTGGTCATTCCAATAGATCGAAATCAAAACGCAACCAGCATGAATAATTAGAAAATCTTCTATAAAACGCACTTACAATTTCTTTTACCATGTAAGAAGCAAATTATACAATCTAAGATTAAACGAATAATTTGTGACGGACAATACTTTTCGTGTCAAATTAAGATTTTTACATTCTTATATGCTTTCTTGATACTTTTGTAGAAGCTGCTTTCTTATTATTTTGTCCTGATATTTTATAAACGAATTTAATATATTCAAATGCGAGAACGTGCAAATTTTTTGAGGTATTAAAGAAGCTATAAAATAATTGAAATATTGCAAATATAATTGATGGAAGGATTTGTTCATTAGGAAAATGAGAGTGAAATTTATTAAGTATTTTCAAAACTGTTGGAGTTAATTAGAAAATATTTTAGAAAAAGTATATAAGGATTGCAGCCTTTTGCAGCCTACTTGTTACTACATTAATTTTCTTCCATCTGAATTCACATTGACCAAGCAGAAGCTATTGATCTGCTTACAAAACCTAATTAAATATAATATTATAATAAACGGATCCATAAAGAGGGTAATATATCTACATGTGACGATGTAATTGCGTTTCAGAAGGCTTCATGAAAATTTAAAAAGACCACGACAAGAAAGTATGTAGAGCGCATATATTTACAGCTTTTAAAACTAAGACCATTTTCGATATATAAAATTTGACTATTTCTCAGTGTCGATATATTTATAAGTATATTCATTACAACTTTCATAATCAAAATTAAGTAGTATAACTATCAATATCACTCCATATTAGGTGAATGTTTCTGCATTTTAACATTTTATTATATAACCTTGCGAAATTGCTTCTTTTTTTTTGGAAGAGTAAAAATTAAAAAATTTTGCATATTTTTATCGTTCTAGTTTTAGTTTGAAATCGGCTACTAAAGTTTGATGCGCATACCTGTAAGTGCTTAGAGAAACCTTAAAAACAATCAAATGTCCAAACGAGACGCAAAAAAAGCGCGGAATTAATGTTCCTCAAGATAAAAATATACGAGCTATTGTTAATATTTAGAATCAAAGGAAAATAATTAGATTATATATTCTATTATATATAAAAATCAGCATACGTGTAAAATGCTGATTTCTTTCGAAGTTCAAAGATTTATTTAATTTCGGAATGCTTTTAGCGATTTTCTATATCATAGTTTATTTTATCAACTTTACTTTAGTTTCTACAGTTTTAAATATACAAACTATACTCGTCTGTGATTTTATTTTTCGAACATATTTATTTTATACACTATATAAATTATATTTAATGCGATGACATTAAAAAATATGTATTAAGAAAGAAAAGCAAATATGTACATAATATATTGCAGATGAGCCTAAGCATATATATATATATAATGTTAATCTTATATAATTTTATTCACAAACTACAAACATTACATCTGTCATAACAAAACTGATTTAAAGATAAATTTATAATTTTGTAAAAGGCAATCTACAGAAAATCATCAGCAGATTAAAGGAACTGAGAAATAAAATTAATAGCTAAAGCCTATATATATATATATATGTAATAACTAAATCTTAAAAATGGCTAGCCCATTTTTACTCTGTGATAGTTAATCTGAATTTAATGAGAGTTATAAATTAAAATGACTATAATGATGTATGTTGATGTAAGTCTATCTTATACGACATGTAATCTGTAAATAAAACTAATTTACAGCCACACTTGTTTTATCATTTTCCTTCTATCATATAAACAGTACATTGTATATTATGATGAAACATAAAATTAATGTTTAAAACTCATCGCGAGATTCAACGGATGTGTTAATTATTTATACATTCGTTTGACAATAAGTAATTGCGGTACAGATCTGTCAATTTTGACATGTAAATTCGATTTTCAAGATTAAATATTCAGTGAGAAATCTAATCAATTTAAATTTTGATTCATTGACTATAGTGTAAATAATTTTATTAACAAACGTTACTAAAAGTTGCGGAAAATTGCTAAACCGTACACATTTGGGTAATTGACAATTCTGGTCAACTTTTGGCAAAGTTTGAAAAATGGAACAATATTAGTGGAGTTGGTAACGTAGTTACGCAACGTTCGGCAATATTTGGAGTTTTTTTGAAAAGTTTTGGCAATATTCGATTAACTTATTCGTATCACATTAAAACTATCGCACGATTACAAAAAAAAAAGCTACTATAATGCGTATTAAACAGAACGCAAGTAAAATTTCAAGAAGCTGTAACTTCCGGAAATCGAGAAATCTTTCCTCAAAGTTTCGACTTTTAACACATTACACGTATTCACTATATTGGCTCCGTGCGTAATGGCGCCACTTTCTACGTGGTTAAATGGTATGCATCAAGAAGTTTATGATTTGTCCGTGGCGCTACTTTCTACGTGGTTGTATGGGAATAGGTACCAGAAGCTCACGATTCGGCCAGAAATCCAGAATACACACAGAGCTAATACCAAGCCATGTGGACAGAGACGTTTTTTATTATAATCATAAGAACTTTTCGAGGGATTTTTTAAAAAAACTAGTTGTATGATAGAAAATTACAATAGAACTGTTATAAAAAAATAAGGTTGGTCAGCTTCTGATTTGTGAGTTATATCCATTCAAAATTTGCAGTTGAAAGTTTTATGTAAGAAAAGCAAAGGAGGAGAGGGAGAACATTGCGAAGAGCCGCCAACGCTGAAAGCTGTAGAAGAGAATTCTTGACCGCGGTAAATTTAAAAAAAATCTGAATGAATTTGATGTGCTTATTTGTATTTATTTAGTTCATGTTACATTTTTCGAACGAGCAAAGCGATACATTACATACGTATCGAAAAGTTATGTATCGAATACGTCAAATACGTGGCAACGTCGCGAGTCTCACGCGCAACGGTACATAAACAACAAAAGCACTTATATCTTTTGGTCTATTGAACATTTTGGCCTGAAACTTTACTGAAACCTTCCTAGGTTTTGACGAATAATGTTATGTATTAAAAATTTCGAAATTCGAAAATTGGTAACACACTTTTATCGTTTGAAAGAAACTACAACATTAAAAATGGATTTTTGTTTTGTATTTTTTATTCTAATAATAACGAAACTATAATCGCATAATGTTTACATCACTCCTGAGGTGTTAACAGAGAGTTTTTTTCCAAAAAATTAATCGCTACCTTTATATATTTTGTTCAACAAAAAAATTACTGAGTCAGCCGGTAAGGTAGGAATCTATTGTCCATATAGCACATCCCCTTAAAGGTATGCCATATGGAAAAAATACCTACTTTATCGACAGCCTAAATATATGCAGTAATGTACTTCATATACATATATAATAAAAAATATAGACACTTTTACCCAAAAAGCGGAGACGAGCATTATTCCTATAAGGGTTCAAGGAATATTTTCAATCTGATAGAATTGATATTACTGGTAAAATGAATTAGCTTCGTTTTGCTAAGTACGAGTCGAAGTGACCGAACGCACACTGGTTATTACCTTTCCTCTTGAACATAAAAAAATTGTGATATTTGCAGGTAAAAAACGGAGAATAGCGCTATTCCTAAGGGTTCAAAGAATATTTTCAACTGGATAGAATTGATATAAGTGGTAAAATAAAGCTTTGATTTACCAAGTACGACTCGTAAGCGACAAAACTCTCGTTAGCATTTTAGTCCAGGCGTCAGGGAAGAAAAGGCCGTTTTAGGTTTTTATATTAATTATTTTTTACTGCAATTATCTTGTTGCAAAAATCACTCCACGATCAATTTTACCAAATTAAATTTTTTAATTTAATTAAGCCCCAAATAGAATCTGTATATTAAGTATTTACCCGGTGACTGACATATTTTTTCAACTTTAATATTAAATATCGCGAATTAGCAAATTTAGCAAATTAAAATGACAGTGAGTGCAATTAGTACATTTAAAAAGGTATGAAATGTAATGTACGTAATTTCGGTGGCCAGGTTCACATCGGTAATTTGGACTAAAATGCTAACGAGAGTTTCGCCGCTTACGAGTCGTACTTGGCAAAGCAAAGCTTTATTTTACAAGTTATATTAATTCTATCTAGCTGAAAATATTCTTTGTACCCTTACGAATTGCACTTTTCTCTGTTTTTTTGTGGTAGAAGTGTCTATATTTTTTATGAAATGTATGTGAAGTATACCTTACGACTTACTGTTTAGGCTGTCGGTAAAGTAGGTATGTATTTTCCATATGGAATCTGCTTTATCGATACTTACTAATGCTGTTAAAGTGTGGTTTTTTGCTTCTCAGAAAATAAAACATCATTGTCTGTAAAAAAAATCGTTGTCTCCAATTCTAATCGTAATTAGTAAAAGATCATTTATATTTTTTGTTCATCTTTTTTACAGAAAATGCCTTATTATTTTCTGAGAAGCAAAAACCACCTCTTTTTTAGTAGTGCGATCATTCAGCGCCTTTTTTTGTTTATACAATGTACAACGTTTTTGTTTATACGAGAAAATTGAATAATGATGGATTGTCCTGAAAATTTTTACGTAATGCCATTTCTAGCAGTGTTTAAATATTGGCCTGAAACTTTGCAAAATGATAGGATATATAATGACTCAAGGAAGTACTTACAAGGAAGTATCAATTAGTTTCTTTACTGGAACAAAATATTGTCATGCCGGTAAGGTAGGACTACAACATCGCATTAGAATTAGAGGCTCTCCCTTCGAGCAGTTCGGCTTATTCGTCTTCCTCTATTATATATAATGTATACATTATTCGTCTTCCTCCACAATATTCGCACAATTCGCAGCGAATTGCATGAGTGAATGAGTCACGAGTGCGAAAGAGATAGTATGACTTGTTGTCTCTCTTACACTCATATAATTCGTGGTGCATCACGCGAATATTCATTGTCATAAAAATGGCCCCACTTTTCAACCGCTCGTAAATTCTTCCGTCTCTTTCTCGCATGATACTTGTTGCCTGCACTGTCCACTGTGTGCAGCTGCGCACAGCGCATCAGTAGACCTGTGGCGTCGCGGAAGATTCAGCAGTATAGGTAAACAGTCATCAGTACTCGTGTAGTCGTGTGTGACTTTGAAACAAGATTACGTTTTGTGTCATCTCGTCAGTCCGACGGCAAACATGGACAGCCTCACGCAGGTTCCTGGCCTTTTAGATAAATTATCCGATGCCTTCAGTGTGCACACGGCCGCGCTGCGACTTTTCATCTCAATTCTTTTAGGTAACAATCATTTCTTGACTTTTCTTCGTTCTGCTTCATATAGTTTCTCAACTTTTTAATGCATTACTTACTATTTAAACATAAACACTCTATAAAATAAAAAACTCAATGATCGAAGAATAAACCATCGGCGGAAAGACTTCGTTAACCTGAATAACACTCGGGAATAGAAAATTTAACGACTAGAAATTCATATTACATCTACATAATTCATAAAATGCTTTTTCTAATCGCTTTTCGTAATTACTCTCGATATAGGTATATGTGAATTTGAATATTTTATGACCTTTTGGTACCCTTTTCAAAGCCCTTCAGGTTATGTTAAGATTGTTTTGCGGCTGACTTTGTATATAAATGACTGCGTAGTAAAAAAAGAATCATATATAAATTAAATACAGCGTACGATTGGTAAATCATATACTTTCTACGAGAAATCTCAAGCTCTGAGTCACCACTCTGAAGTGAATTAGAAATTTCATAAATAGAAATTGCGTTTGTGTTCTTGTTGGTTATTTGAGCGTTGCAATCTCGAGAATGAATTGTAATATGTAAAGAATAAATACAAAATTATTTCGATCTTCATTTGGGCCTTTAAACATAGAGATATTACTTATAAGGATAATTTTTTATATATAATTTTTTATAATAATTTTCTGAAGTTTTTATCTGCCAGTAAAACGCGTAATTGAGTTTTAGTAGATTTAGTAAAAAATACACGCCAACGTCATATTGGATGATTCTTTATCCGCAAATCAAACCTGTTGAGCTGAATCGCTAATGTACGCAGACTCCGTTATTAGCAATGCCAAATTAAGGCGCAGGTAGTCATTGAATTCTATTCCGCGTCAATGAAAACACGTCACTTTTATATCCTGTACATATAGGTATATAATAAGAAAATTTAATTCAAAAATACTGTTCGTCAGTTTTAAATGTAGGACCATTTTATGATTTATTTTAAAATGAATAAATACAGTAAAATATGAAAACATATGATGAAATTTCATTTTTTTAATTAACAGATTTAAATTTTAAATCAGTAGGTGTCTTAACCGCAAACTATATAGATGTAATAAGATTGTTCTTCGCTCCATCATTCTTTATATTAAACAAATGTATAATAAACAAAATAAATGCAATCAAATTAATTATTTTCAAGATTAAATTCATTATTATAACCGACAACTTTTGAAAATTTTCTTTATTTTTTCAATACTTTCCTGAGAAAGAAAGGAGAAAATATGTAATTTTCTCTTAAACGATAATCAAACTTATTTGAAATATTAATCAAACTTATTTGAAACAGGCAATTTGCATATCTTAAAAAAATATTTGCCGTACTTATTTTTTTTTTTTTTGACTTAAACAAATATTAAAGAATAGATATAGTTGAACCTTGACTATGTACCATATACATGTCTGCATATACATAAATCACAAAATTTTAAATCTTCAGAAACCATTTGAATTTTTTACAGTAACTTTAAATAACTATGAATTGTTATTGACCACTCAAATATAAATTATTAATATTTTCATGTATAAATTGTTAATATTTGCTATTATGGATTATAATACATTTATTTTTATTTCACAGAGTATGCAGTACATACATAGTACAATTTTTTGTTATAAATAAGATCTGCCAATCACAAATATTTTATTTTTGAGTTAACTATATCTGTGGATAGAACTCCCTAATAAATTATGTGTTTTTACATGATCTTTCATTTTAGCATCGAACGCTTAGTTTATCAATTCATGATCAATTTGATTAGTTCTAGAAAATCTTGTGATATTTCGTAATCGTATAATTGTTATTGAAGCATTCGTAAATGTTATCTAGCAAATACTTTTGTAAATTATAAAATTTACAAAATGTTGAATTTTAGTATGTATGTTAGCTTGTAAGGATTTTATAGACTGGGCCTGCATACAGGTAATATAATTTACCTCTATAGGATTTACTTTGTAAATTATTCTGATTAAATAAATAAAATTAAGTACTTACAGGTAGTTATGGCCCACATGAATGTGTGTATGTGTAACTGTCACCGTTCCAGATTCAAATGTCAGATGTGAATACAGCAGACTCAATCAATTATCGGAAAATCATATCATTTTATAAATATTTATAAAAAAAGGCAATGTTTCGAAAGTTTGGTTCAATGTACCATTCTTATCAGGCTTTTAGAAATACCGCTTATAGAAGTACATTAATTTTTCCTGTATCTTATGACAGTACCATCTAGCGTAGTTCTCTATGCCCCTTGCCGCAGGTTCAGAATAATTAAAAATCTAAATGCATGTTCAAAAACTTTACAATTTTGATTAGCTACTTGACCATATTTAAATGTGATCCATGTATGTCTAAAGGGTTTTTCTATAAGCCTGATGAGGAAGGTACGCTGACAAGACCTTTGAAACATTTTCTGATAAATAATTTCTGAAAAGTTATGATTTTAAGATGATTGATTAAGTTTATTTTATTTATCTATAATTTGAGAATTATTTTTCAAAGAATAACTATTACATATGTATATTTCAGTATTTACTTTTTTCAATAGCCTCGGTAACGTCTATAATCAGATTCAATTTTTTTTAACAACAATAATAAATGATATTGGAAAAGTTGTATTGGCATTTAAAATTATCGCTCTATTTGTAAACAAATTATTAAGTAATGTGTAGGTCAAAAAATATCTAAAATGAGGTATTGAACTGCAGTATAAGAAAAACGATTTTGGTTAGACATAGTGACATATAATATAAATATTTTCGAAACTATAGAGATAAAGAATCTTTGATTTGTATATAACAGAAGTGTTCTGATAACAAGTTTCTGCCTTATTAGTATATGCTTCCGCACATATAAAGAACGAAATATCACTGAACCAGAACAAAGAAGACAGCAATGAAATTTATTTATTATAAATGTGAAGATGATGAATCGGCCAATACTAACGCTATCGATAAGATAACGTAATACGTCGAAGCTCAAGTTTGATTCTTGATTAAAGAAGCAAGCTTTAATTTCCGTGTACATGTCTACTATTTTTCACATTTCAATAAATAATTATTTTGAATATCAGCAGTTTTTAAGAAAATACTTATAGAAGATCAATTATTCAAAGAACACAATTCTTTTTCCTGCATTATACTCAGTAATATATTTACAAAAATTTGCTATATGCTGCATAACTCACAGTAAAGTGAATACAATGGCGCTATCGATAACGTTACGAAAGCTCTAATTTTAACGACATGCACACCGAACGATTATTTATGCAAAGCCACTTGGCATCTTAGCATACTTAGCTCATCGATTGAAGCTGCTGTATAGTTTATTATACTCTGTTTACAGGTTTTCCATTCGCGCTGATTCACAGGCGCGCGTTCTACGGAAAGAGTGCGACGATTCAACATTGCTACTTTATCGTCTGTGGTCTGATCATCGGTATTTGGAATTATGGTACGTGATGGATGTTTCATTATTTAGCCACTTTTTTACGATTTCCATGCTTCTAAATCCTATGAATGACAACGTGCTAGTATAATTAAACTTCATAGCGTCGAGAACTCTTAAACTTTGCGCTGCACCAAATACACGTAGGTTTTTCGCGTGCGTACTTGCGTAACATATCTTATTACTCACGTCTTTTGTGTTTATTGAAAAATTAATAATACAATTAACGTAATTCAAGTGTTATAATAATATTTAATTTAGAACAAGGGGAATTACATTAGAATCACTAGATAGATTCATTTAAAATTCTGTTGACCTATCGAAAAAACAGAACTGGTATTCACTAGGAAATCTGTTCACTTATTCATTTATATTCAGATTGTTACTTAATTATCATTTAAGTAAACCTCTTTTTTACCTTTAATCTAAATTACTTCAATTCGATTCACTGATACTACATAAACATGAAAGTTGTAACAAACTCAAGAGACTGTATCGAAGAGCTGACAAATTCAGAATCTACTTGTACAATGTTTTAGTCTATTAAGTAGCTACTTATATCGTTGTGATCAATATCAATTCAATCATGACCAGTAAAAAGTTTTAATTTTGCAAATACTTCGTGTATCAATATTAATTCACTTATATCTTTCCTACCAATTAAGAAATGAAAATAAGGTATGTTAAAATTTTATAGTATATTCATTTCTACCTTATCGCCATGGTTGACTCAACCTGTAACATCATACTTCGAGTAGACGATGCGAGGCTTTCCACAGCCATGCGTATAGTCGATGTCGGTTTTTATTTCGTTTTGTCAAAACATTTTCATAGTAATTCGAGAGTTATGCAAGCATCAATTATGGAACCCAATTTTTCATAAAACTTTATTCAGAATTTTCATTCAATTTTTTAAGAGAACTTTTTTCAACATTTGATGTACCTATTACTATATGTACACAGAATCTTTTGGACATGATTATAAAGAACATATACAAACATTAAAAGCTATTGTAAGATTTTTTTTTTTTTCAAAACTTTATCGTTAATTAGATATTGTCATGAAATTCGTGAATGCCTACTCTTTGAAAATAGTTGGTGTAAATAGATGGTGGCTTGTTTTATTCAATTTCAAACGTGGCTGTTACAGACATAATAAGCTTGGATGATCGACTATTCAACAATATAAATCGTTTTTTAGAAATCATTTTTTTTACCGTGTCTGCTTTTTGCGCAATTGAGATCAATGTAAACGAATACTACTACAATTAGAAATACTTGAAAGCGCTATTAATGTCTTTCACTTCAATCGATCTTACTCTATCATTTCGTCAAACGAAAGGTTTTTTCTTTTTGTCTTTTTTAGTATTTTTTTATATATAATTTAACTTCGCTCTATTTATATGCTACCATGCACTAAATGCTAATCAGTGACCGAGGGGTGTGGTGTGTTATTTGTAAACAAAGCACACGCTACTGAAAGAAATTAGTTGCGAAATCAGTTACGAACTCAGTTGCGAAATTATTTGTGAATTTAAGTGGTATTTTGTCTATTCTTCACAAATGTCGCAACTGATTTCTCAATGGGGTCCCCACATTAGTCCGCATGTTTGTCATAAAAGTTAATTAGATTCAATTAAAATAAAAAGTTAATTAGTGTAAAAAAAATTTTAAAAAACTCGACCATAATAATACGTTGGATAAGGGACTAACGAGACAAACCACGAATGGCCCGTAGCAGGAGTGTAACGATGTGTATCATGAGACCTTTATCGCACTTGCCGGATGTCTTAGTCTTACGATGCCCAGAGCAGAGCCTGATAAGTCGTTGCGCAGTATACTGACAAGGAGAGAACAATGATTTTTCATGTAATTTAATTAAATAAACCTTAATTCGGCCTCTAGGACCCATTGGCACTAACGCCGAGACACGTGTCTCATATTTTTGACAAAGAACATCTCTGTAAAATCCGTGTCTCGGAGAGTGTGGACACTCCTTGTCTACATGAGGCGTTCCATAGGTTTATGTATCTAAGTATGATATCCAGTTGTACACAATATTTAAGTGCATAGGGTTGCCGATGACGATGTCCAGGTAGAGCGCTTCGTAGTATTTTGTGTCTAGGTGGTGTAAAATCCGGTAATACCCGAGGCATCGGGTTGCCGATAACGATGTCCAGGCAGTGCGCTACATAGTTTTTGGGTTCAAGTGCATAGTTTTGTGTTAGTACCCATCTGACATCTGAACACAAAAACCTACGGAGCACATTACCTAGACATCACCATCGGCGACCCTATACACCTAGACGTCGAGTGCGTTCAAATTCAACACCTAGACACAAAAAAGTATGGAATGCACTACCTAGACATCATCATCGGCGACTATATGTCGAATACTACCTAGACCCAAAATCGACGTATCGGACTACCATAAATTAATATTCAATCTCATTATCAGACTGGTTACTATCACATCACTTTTCTTCGTTTTTAATTTTAGACGGGGCTCGTCATGTTGCATCTTACTATCAGACTATGAAGACGCGTAAGACAATCTTGTTGTACGGATCATACATTCACATTACCTAAAAAATTCATAATGTTACAGTAAGGCAAAAATACCTTATCAGGGCTATGTACCTCACATCCTTACACTCCATAGAAAAGCCATAGTGCGGTCGAAACGGCAATTCTTGACGAGGCTCTTATCAGTGCTCAGGCGAACCTTACGATATAGATTAATCGGAGTGAGTAGTATAAGGTAAGAGACTATAGCTGATAATCTGAAAGTACAGGGGTTCAAGTCCCGGCGGGGTCGAGTTATTCTTATTTTTAAAATTTTTTATTTTAATTAAATCTAATTAACTTTTATAACCAAAATGCGGAATAATGTGGAGGATTCCCATGGGACCCCATATAGAACCCCACTGCGAACTGCTTTCGCAACTGCTTTCGCAACTGATTTCGCAACTGATTTCGCAACTGATTTCGCCATCAATTTATAGCCAACATATTTATAGCTTTATATAATTATAAACTACCACTTTCTTTAAAAATGGTAGTGATGGAACCATCCCGTACACACACACACACTCATATTTGAATATTCTATTATTATTATATACTTAACCATAATCTTTGATATACATTTTTATAACTCGTGATTTTTAGAATGGAGTATTATACATTCGGCGACGGCGCTGCTGGTCACATATTTGGTCCTTAAACTTTTCGGAGGAACACCGATTTCCGTCATTGTAACACTCGTATTCAACATGGGATACCTTCTTGGTGGTAACTATACGCTTAAACTAAATGTACTGCAAATGAAAATGTGTTATGTGAATTTTGGTGTGGAGTGTAAAGTCGTCGTTGTGTGACGAATTTCAGATACTTGCACTCGTCTGATTTTATAGCGTGGAAGAAATTATTATACCTGTATACTAGAAGATTGCACTTTTATGCGTGTTAAAATTTGTGACTACGCTTTGACTTATAGACTGTGAAAAGTCTCTTTATTTATCATTTTCCTTATAAAGTAATAATAATAAATGTTCAGGATATTATGTAACGTCGACCGACGGTTATGACATAAAATGGACGATGCCTCAGTGTGTGCTCACTTTAAGATTGATCGGTCTTTCTTACGATCTATTGGATGGAAGAAAACCAGAGGTACGTTTTACCCAAAAACATTACAAGCATAGCAGCAGGAATACTGTAACTGTACTTATGTATATCGTAATCTATTTTGTAGGATAAATTATCTGTAAACCAAAAGACGACAGCATTGACGGAAAAACCGTCCTTGTTGGAGATGGCAGCGTTCAGCTACTTTCCTGGCTCGTTTCTAATCGGACCGCAATTCAGTATGAGACGATATTTGGCTTATGCCAATGGAACTCTCTTGGACACTGTAAGTTGCATGATGCAAAGATTTTTAATAATACGTCTCAATATTTTTAATGCATATCCAAAATAAAACTATTTAGTTTTAAGCGGAGCATTTAAAATAAAAAATGAAATGAGAATTATTATTATTGCAAGAAAATTTCATAATAATAGCTTGAATAAACTATTTTAAGGAGGCCGGTAGCAGCGCTCACAGGCGACTACCAGATTCATTGTGGCCTGGAATATATAGAGCCTTGGTTGGATTTGTTTATATAGGGATGTTTCAAATTGGTACCCAATATGTTTCTGATAAGTACCTCCTTGATCCGGAATACGATAAATTAGGATTTATCAAACGCTGCTTTCTTCTTGGTCTTTGGGGAAGGTGCAATCTATACAAGTATATCAGCTGTTGGTTAATAACAGAAGGGGTACGTACAATTCATATGAAACTGTTTAATACATTTCCACCATTATTCATTGGACTGTGCACTGCACATAGGTGTGTATCATTTTCGGATTGACGTACAATGGAAAGGATAAGGACGGTCGAGATAAATGGGATGGTTGTGCTAATGTTAATCTCCTCACTTTTGAAAATGCTACGGAATTCAATCACTACATTCAGTCGTTCAACATCAATACAAATCACTGGTGCTTAGAATACATATATAAGCGTCTGCAATTCCTTGGCTCAAAACTGTACAGCCAGTTGGTGACCTTGCTCTTTCTGTCTATTTGGCATGGACTTCATAGTGGATATTATCTTTGCTTCTTTCAGGAATTTATCATCATGTATTTCGAAAAAGACGTAAGACTGTCTAAGTTTATTATTGAATTCTACTTAATCTTCATAAAATATATTAAATAATTTTAATTCCCATTTTTGTTTTCATAGATCAAGCCGGTTCTCACGAAACACGAGACGCTGCGAAAACTGGTGAAAGAGAGCTTCCTTTTCAGGTTTTTAATCTGGTCGATTCTTAAAGTCTATACGTTTGTCTTCATGGGCTACAGTCTTATACCCTTCGTATTACTGTCGTATTCGCGGTACATGAAAGTCTACAAGAGCGTTTATTTTATTGGACATGTGATCTTCCTCTCGTATCCCCTACTTGCGCCTTTTATCAAAAAAGCGTTAAGGCCACGAAGGGAACGACAACACGCTGAATAAGCGTTAGATGCCGCGTGCGACAGTGGCCGCTTGTACAAATTAGCTTATATATACGTTGATTACATTGCCTTATCTACAGTAGTACTTTCATAAGACTGATAATCATTTTGTTATAACCTAAAGTAGCTGTAGTTAAAGATAATTAATATTTACAAATTATCTTTAACTACAGCTATTTTAATATGCTAAAACGTGACAAGGCTGATATGATTAAAATTACATATTTTTCTTTTTTACAAATACTGAACAAACTATTTAGTACAAATATTTTACTAATAAAGTTATTCTATATATACAAACAATTTTAAAGTAAAAATATGAGAAAATTCAAGATTTTATGCAACTAAAAAGAGAATATTTTTAAAAGTATTAATAAAATAAATTAATCATATCAATAGTTAATAATTGATCGTATTAATAAATATTTAATAGAAAGCTAAATATTTTCTATTCCTTCCAAAAAAGAAGGAGTATTTTTACAAGTATTGCAACAGAAATGTCATTAACAATATTTTGATTAAAAAGAGATTAAATGTACTATTGTAGATAAGTCAGTATATAGGAATCAACTTTTACAAATGTGGTGGTCGATGGTAGCATGATAGATTTCATACTTTCAATAATATAAATGTTCCTTTAACAAATATCATTATGTTCAAGCATTTACATCAAATCATAAATTTACTCGATCATCGCATTCGTGACTTCGTATAAATGTAAATTATTCTGCGTGATTGTATGACTGTAAATTATTTGAACAGAATGTTACAGCTTGCATATAATTTTTTTATAAATATATTTACGGTTAGTAACAGATATAAGATTTTGTGAAATCGTCATTATTACTAATGGGTATTTTGTAAATTTGTTCGAACGCGCTTCCATGTTGCTTTTTTAAATTTAGAAGATGAAAATGATATGCAAGTATGCATTACAAGTAATAGAGATATTGTTAAATAATGCACTAACAAGAGTTATTGCGTTTTATAGTTTTAAAAAATGAATATCAATAGGACCGTAAGTCCACTACTTTTATTATGATAATAAAAAGGCTGAGGTACCTGTGGTTACATTGAAAAATGTGTTAAATAATTTGAAACATATTTAACAACCAAAACATGAATTATATAACAGTTCATACTTTTTGCATCAAAACTGATTTAATCATATTTTTTAATTAGCATTTTGTTCAGTAGATTAGATAATCCAAATTATCTAATGATGAAATACGTAAGTGCGTTCTCTGCTTATTCCAGATATTTGAGTTATCTCAACTACATTACTTGAAATTACATATCATTTTAAATGTGTGGACACGTGACATTATTAAAATATATAAATGTCAAAATGCTATTTTCTCTACAAGCTAATGATAAAAATTGGCAACTGATTATATAACATTAGCCTTGGCTTTTTTATACTATTTGAACTTTTTAAACGACGTCACGCGTATTTGTGTAAGTAGTATCAGTTTAATAATTATTTTTTCATGTATAAATACTTATGCGTTATATTATTGAATACCATTCTTGGTTTTGTTCGTTACTTACTATCAGTGTAATACAAAAGATATTAAGTAATGTTTTTGGGGTTGTAAAAAAAAAGAAAAACTTTTCGCGTGTTTCAATTATATTAGTATATTAGGTTTAAAAAAAAAAGACAAAATATGATAGTTTAATAGGAACAGCACTTAGTCAAAAAAAAATTTTTTGTTGATGATAGGTAATTAAAAGACTCAGTAACTGGAGAAAAAATGCTTACTAGCGATTAAAGACGCCAGTGTGCGAACACTTTCTTAGGCTGTAATTGGTCAAATGTGTCCAGATGCTAGAGCAAGTCAATCACCAGCACATGTCCAATCACTGGGTCTTTTACCTTATATCCAACATTTTTATAATTTCATGTTATAATACAAAAGAACTTTACTATTAGTTTAAGGGAGTTCTCTCGGTAATTGAAGTAACGATGAGAATGGCCTACAAATTTTTACCTGACTAATTAAAGATCTAAAGAAGTTTCAGTTAAAATTTCGCGAGGTTAGGGTACCTCAAAGTCAAGATTTAAATATTTTTATTATTGCTTTTTTAACACGCGATTCCCTTTTTTCCGATTACAAAGTAATTGACGATGAGAATTTATCGAAATTTTTTTGGTAACAGTAATTTTTTTTTGTCAATTTTTGAAAGTACTGTAGGATAGTTATGAAATAAGAGATGGTAGATATTTTCTTGTAAAAATCTCATTTGAGTGTAGATTATTTATCTAAGTATAAACCTATATATACAGACTGCAGAAATCAATTCCAGTAAATTCTGTGCTTGACTTCCTACATATTGAGAGAACCTCCTTAATTAATGTATTTTAAATTTTGTGTACACACTTAAATTTTATATTTTACTATGTTAAGCATATTATATATGTCTTGAATGTAGATGAAATACAAAATTAAAATGTTATTTTCACGAATGATGTTAAAATTTTGGACTCTTATGTAGCTTGTAGCTTATAGAAGAGAAAATAATTTTGTTTGAAACAATACCACGCTTAAGTCATTAGTGAAATATCCATTGATAATACTGACACACAAAATTGTAAAAGTATCAGTATCCTGTTACTGAGATTTGACTAGGCTATTTTTATCTGTTGTGAACCACTGAAAATAAATCGGATCTCAAAATTGGTCCATCACGTAATGCGTTTGAAATATTTTATATTACAAAAGTTCGAGATATCTTAAATAACGAAACTAAACAAATTTTTAAATTATTTTATGAGACGCCGTTTGAGAAGACGTGGTGTCGTAAAATACAGTTCGATAAATGAGCGAGAAATAGATTAATCACTTTATCATACTTGTATCGAAATGTACTATTGGTGAGTGATATTATACACTACTCGTATGTCGATATGTTCAAAATTCATTTTGAATGACCCACGTCGAATTTTCAATGTCATATATATACTAATTTAAATATCAAAAATGTATCTAAAGAGCAAATAAATTGAAATATTATGGCTTTAAATGTTTGTGAACTTTAAAATAGCATATCTCAGAGGCAGAAAATCTTACGTGGACGAATTAAAATGGATTTTGACAGAGACGATGTATAGTATACAATACCACTCATTAAAACAACGAAAAAAATTTTTTAGCTTCGTAATTTTAGATAATCTTAGAATTGTTGAAATATAGTATATCTCAAAACTGTGACGTAATGCACTATTTCAGAAGTTAGATCCAGATTCAATGATTCGCAACAGATAAGAATATTTTAGTCAGGTCTCAGGAAGAGAATACATTTTTTAAATTCGTGTGCCTGTGTAATTGAGTAGAGCGCATATAAGTTTGTGAAAGATGGAGGCTCGTGCTGGACATTGTGCCCTATCTTTCTTAACATCAAAACCAAAGAGTGCAGCAGAACAATAGAAAAAGAAAACGATAAATAAAAGTGCAAGATAGCTGAAATCCCTGACTTGGCAAAGAAAGGAAAAAAAAACTGTGGCAGCGCATAATCCGCGCGTGGGAATAAATATTGTTCCAGTAGGAGAGATTATCGGCGACCACACGGTTTGGCGAGTCTCCGGAAGTTGCGCAAAGTCATACGGTCTAGGCGGTGCAGCAGGTATTCTCGCTTCTTGGAGCTGCACGAGACAAGAATCGCGAAAATCGCCGAAAACTTTCGCCTCTCTTCGCTTCCCTCATTTAAAGCGCGTAGTCGTGCGCTCAGCCCATTGGAATGAAGTGCACGATTTCGGATTGCCGCGCCACGCTAGAAGCGCTATATATAGGTACTTACATATTCCCTGACGCGAAGAGAAAAACATACACACACTCACATACACATGTATAGAGAGGTGTACGCAGCAGCGCGGAAGCAGTGTCGCCGGCTGCCGAACGCATGCTAGAGAGAAAGAGCGCCTGAGCCTCCACAGCCTTTCCCAATCGGCTTTGTATAAATCTGTGGCTTTCACTAGTCTACGCGCTGCTTCCACCTTTTGTTCCGAGCGCAAAGAGAAAGAGAAGCTTCCTCGTGCCGATAAAGCGTAATTAACGAGGCGAGGAAGGCGGGCGGTAGCACGAGCCCCAGTGGAGCTCCGTGAAGTCAGAACAAGAAAATGACTTGGATATATCGTAATAAATAAAAACTGCGGGTTCTTTCATTTTTTTTTTTTTGAAAAAATCGAAAATTTCATGGGCCGCGTAAACTGAAAATACGGATTGATCGCCAAATACAATGACGATATGGAACCAACACAAATCTATTACTATTTAACTGCGGGTGATGTATTTAACTGCATTAATACGTATAATTCGCAATAATTATTTAGTAATAATTCCTAATTAATTTGTTTTTTCGATTACTTGCTCGCGGATTCCGACTGTCTTCGTTACTTGGCAGTTGGCAGTCACTTTTCTACCTGCTTTTTCAATACGCTCCATTTCTGGGAGATCTTCAGTCTTGTGATAAAAAATTAATTCAACTAGGTACTTCTCCAGTTTGACATAGAGCACCTCTAGAATCTATTATATTCGTTACATGCAACTTATTTCTCTTGAGAATAACCACTGCTGAGGTACAGTCACTATTTGTATGCACTTCTAAACTTATTTTAGGTCAAGATATTCTCCAGTTCAAATCAACCAATAGTTCGCGCGAATACCATACGCAGAACCAGTTGGACAGTCGGAAAAGGAAAAGGAACCAGCTGTAATGCGCGTGGAAGGGGCCCAAAAAATAAATTATTAATGATTAAATGACTGTGAATTCCTTAATAATGGAGTCATTCACTTGACCCACAGTCAAATTAAATACAATCGATTGTAATTCATTCGCCTTGGTTCCATATCGTAATAGCGTTTATTTGATGAGCAATCCGTACATTCATTGTTTACGCGGCCTCTGAAAGCGTCCGCAGTTTTTTAACTTGCGGTTGGAAGTCATTTTCGGAGTTCACGGACCTCCACAAGACCGCAACAGTCAACGGTGCAGACAATTTCCTTGCGCTCCGCATACAGCCGAGAGCCCACTCGATATTCCGATTCCACGAAAGAGCGAGTGAGTCCAGGCACCTTCTCGATTTTACAACTATCCTCCTTTTATGTATCTATATACATATAAGGTAAAGTCTATATACATAATTATAAGGTAAAGTATTCAATAGCTCAAGAGTTGGGCCAACTGAAAATTGGGACCATTACCTGGATAACCGTAAAACAATACTATTTCATATGAATATGAAAAAGATATCAATTCATTAGCATTGTTATGCTATTAACTATAGGATTAAGTCGATTTTGTGTTAATTTCAGTCTTCAATTTACTAGAATGCGAAATAAAATATTTTCAGGTCATGTGTGATAGCCAAATCGTTGTTTTGGTTTACATTCCACTTAGTAAGGGATATCCTATAAATAGCGGGACACATTTAATTTATATTGTTCAGGTTTAGGGATCAAGCGCTGTCCCGGTATTGCTCCCAGTTCAGTAAGATAGGCTGTCCAGGTTTAGGAGTCTAGCACAAATTTTTCAAACTTACTTTTTTAATATAAATAAGCGAGAAAATAAATTTCTTTTTCATAAATTATTAAAATAGACTGACTCAATAATGAGATTCGGAATTTTCTGGAAATGTCGCTTATTAGTTCTCAAAACGTGGTTTATTTATTATCATATTCAAAGTCTGTGCAGGTATCGGGTAATTTACCTTACTCGTTCTTTGACCCAGCGACCAGCCAAGTTGTGATATCGATAAATGTATTCACTACTCATGTATATATCGTGATCATTTCACCTGTTGTACTATAATATTTAATTAGCATGTGTCGCCAAGTGATTTGTTGATTTCGATGCGAGGACCAACGAGTATTTCGCTTTCTATGTATCTACAATGTCTTCAACTTACAAATATGTATTTTTACAATAATGCCAAAATTCGTTAAGAAACGGGAAAAAAGGTTAGATGTATTTTCCCTGTTGAAAAAATTCACCTGGATTTCCAGGTAGAATTTTAGATAGATTCCAGGTGGATATCCAGGACCTGCAAAATTGAAGTTCACGTAGATTTGGAATCGCATGACAACACCCAAACTGGGGAATTCAATTTTAATATTTGAATTTTTTGTATTCTAATTGCATTTAAAAAAGTTAAAAAATTGAAAATGGAAGCTTAATTTCTCAGTTTGAGTATTATCATCCGCATGGTAACACCAAATAGGAGCACCAAATCTACATGAACTTGAATTTTTAGCAATTAATTGCAAAAATCCGTGACCTGGATTTAATTGAAATTCCAGTCAAATCCACCTGGTTTCCAGTGGAATCCACCTGGAAGTTGCCTGGAACTCCAGGTCGATATTTTAAACAGGGTTCTGGTTTTTTCAAAACTGATAAGTTTTAAAGTTACGAGTTTAATATATGTTCAAAGTTTTGTAATTTATGTATACATAGATATAATACTTCAACATGGGTGACGTCACAAATTAACATTTAACTATCAATATCTGTTCTAACTGTTGTTCAATTTAAAAAATAAAAAATACGACTAAATTTTTATTTTAACTGAAACAATCAAAATATGAAATAAAAACATCATGAACCTATAGAATTAGCAGTAAATGTATTATTAAATTATCATAATAAAATTGAAATAAGTGTAATAGATTTTGAATGTGATCGACTAAAAATTTTAGAATAAGACTTATTTACTATATATTTATAAACACGTGCATAAGAATTAATGTAAACCGTTTATATGAATGTTAGCAACTTCATACTATTGACTGTTAAATGGTGATGGTTAAAGCATGATGCTATCTAATTCATAAATCATGATTTTAAATTAATCTATGTGCTTCAAAATATCGATAGAGTTTACTTTCTTATAGATTAGCATATTTATATTTTCATGTAGTTATTTTATAGTTTTTTTTCTAATAATAGGGAACTTGCATGACATGAAAAATGAGCATTTTAATAGTTTCTACCGATAACTAATATAAAAAGATGAAAGTGTACTTAATAGTTTTAATAATTACTTATTTTTACCCGAAATCTATTCTGCTTTTTATATTACTGTCACATGGCATAATAACTCCCTCAATGCGTGCCCGTATATGTAATTTTTCTTACTAAAACATATGAACTAAAACTAAAACTAAAACTAAAACTAAAACATATGAATAATGAAAGGAAAAGATATGGTATGTTTATATTTTTGAATTTAAAAAACGTCAGCCTGAAAATTTTTGAAAGTCAACACCACGGCACCAGTTTTCGAACACTTAACCAGACGACGGGAACCAGTTTTCGTACACTTTTATTCTTTCAAAAACATTGTGTTTATATTTTCCATCCTTCACACCCTAATCTTCAGTTATATAATTACTATTTCTTAATTTTAAAAACTAAATATTGCTCTCCACAAACGATCCGTTCGAAAATCGGTGCCGTGACGGTATATAATTAATTATAAAATGAATAAAGGTATTATGAGGGGTACGTCGGATCGTTTTTAAGACCTTAAAATATATTAGAATATATTAAAATAATAGAGTAATTACTAGTAAAGTAAACTAGTAAATACCTTATCTATAACTTAAAAGAACGTACATATATATGTATTGGTGTATGTTATTGCTATTATTTTAACGTTAATTAATGATATATATTTTTGTTAATATCTATCAAAGTATTAATAAAATTTTTATTTTAAAAATGCTTATTTAATCAAATATCACTATTGAAAAAGTAGTGTTAAAACCTTCGAATTTTCATCCATTTTACAGCGTTCAAGCCTGGGACAAAAAATTTCAAAACTCGATTTTAGACAAACTCTTGCAATTTACGATAGCCTTTAATAATCTACTGTTATCTCTAACTTCAGACTGCAATATACACTTCAAAAAGTTTTGTTATAAATATTAATTATTCACTATCGAAAGTCCCGATTTAAGTGCGCGAATTTCAATGTGCATGCAAATCTAGACAAAATCAGTCACTTGTCCCGTATTTGCCGTTTTCTTTCTATATTGAGTACTTACCAGCATGCAGATTTTAGAATTTTCAAAAAAATATCCATCTTAAAGTGCTCCGTCGATCGGAAACAGTTTTATAAGTGCTCCACATTATATTTTAAAAAGAATCAGTAACTTTCGAATATTTAAATGCCATATCTCTTGACAAGAACTTTTTAAGTGGGATTCAAGTGCCAAAAAAGTGCTCCGCTTCCAATGGAAAGTGCTCCGTAGTTAAAAATTAAATACGGATAATTTTTTATTTAATAAAAAATAAAAATCAATTCATTAAGGAATTTATGGGTTTTCATTTATTGATATATAGAAGAAAACTTATTATTTAATCAAAGTGATTATTCCTTTAGAAACAAAGAAAAAAAAAAATATATTTGGGTGATTTTACGTCAAATAGGTCAAGATTCGCGCAAAAATTTGGAGTCACTTATAAAAAAAGTTGAACATTAGTTCTGTCAAACAGAATGTTATAAGTACAGTCGTGAAAAATTGGATACGTTTCTATCGATTTCAATGAGGAATTGAATTGTAAATCTTAATAACAAAAATTGCATTTGGGTATAATTCAGGTCAATTGTTTGAATCGAATGCGATATATAGACTTCAATGGTTTTTTATCAATAAAGTTAAACGTGTCTTAATCAAATCTAATAAAACTGTATTGACATACCTTTAAAAATTATTCAATTAATTCAATTGTTTTCAATTATGAATTCAGAGCTAAATCTTAATACCAAAAATATTGAAACTCATTGAATTGCAATTAAGTTGTATACGTTCAATAGCACATTTGTGCATTGACCTTGAATTCACTTGAGTCAATTTCAATGTAATTGAATATTTAATCATTCGCTATGTGTAATATGCTCTTTGTCTTTATCCACTTCAAACGAGTTCGAATTTAATATTATCTTTCCAATCTAATTTAATAACCACAATTAGCCTAGTAAGCTGTCCTTATATACTAACTGATGAAAAAATTGATAACTGGCGAGATCTAAAATACATGATCATTCACAAGGATGTGATCAAAACCAAATTAGCTTTAATTGTTCAACATAGGCAGAACCTTCAATGACTTTTAATGCGCATAATTAACATAGGATTTTAATGAATTCTGTTGAATTTCATTACATATTTTTTACAATTTCTTCCAATTGACACCTAAATATACATTTTCGTTCATTTTTGTACCTTTTTTTCCCTATGTATACATTTTCCTACATTTTTTATTTTCACTACAATTTTACTTATTCTATTCTATATAAAAAATACATTAAATTGATACAACCTAATTGAGATTTATTGAGTTTCAATAAATTTTAATGATATTCCATCGATTATTTCTAGCCGATATTACCTTTATTCAATGTTGATCTTTTAAAAGTTTTATATCTAATAATTATTTTATATCTAAAAATAATTATTGCTGATTGCGATTAATTAACAATTGCTTTATTATTATTTTAAATTTTTATTCTGATGGTGTCTAGGTAGTGTGCTCCGTAGCATTTTGTGTCTAGGTATGGAATTCGATCGTACTTGATGTCTAGGTGTATAGAGACGCTGATAACGGTAAAGAGGTCGTGCGCTCTTTTGTGTTTACTTGAATATGTTTAAGAATTTTGCAATAAAATATGAGTTATTCTACTCGAAATTAAATTTATTCTACCTGATTACTATAAATTCAAATGATAATAAATTGGTAAATCGATTTCTTTCCTATAATCAGTGATAAAATATAAAATATTGATTTTTTATTATAACAACATAAAACTTGAGTTTTTAACTAAGTACAATTTATGAAAATAAAAACTTATCTTTATCTTTTCTAATTTATTTACTATAACTTACTTCTTTATTATTTTTTTATATTTTTATTATATTTTTTTTATTTTACTAAAATAAATGAGATATTGTAATTTTTAACCTTTAAAAAATATTATTCTTTTAATTTAACACTTTCGGGGCTATTCGAGTCATATATTATTCGTGAAATACGGGTCTGCTGTGCTGTACGAGTCGTATATGATTTGTATATAAAAATTCGAATATTTTGTATAAGTTTTGACCTATAAATCACTAAAAAATTACATTTTATGTAATTAATTACGGTGCTTTGTGTGTACTACTTGCTTCCTTTCATGGCTCATTTTATAAAAAAGGGCTATGCCCGTTTAATGTAATTAAATAAATAAATAAATAAATTGTATTTAAAATATTAATAATACTTGCGAAATTTAAAAAATAATTTTTTACTTATACAATTTTTGAAATATTTTTAAACAGGTTTTATTACTTATATTATGTAATAATTGTGTATTGGAACAGAACATTAAGTTAAAGGATGCTAAGTGCCAATTAGCAGCGGTTTTTTTTTATTCTTCATATTCCACAGTGGAGGATGCCCACGGATATAGGTAATTGTGCCCCTCACAAAGAAACTTAGCTACCTATATGATTGCAAGTATTACAAAATAAGAAACATTTTCCAAAAAGAATTAGCCGTCTAGACCAAAGGGGAACTGAGATATACCTTGCTAAAGTTTGAAAATTAACATTGGTACTATCTATAGATATTGACGTCTGACTGTTCTCGGAACTATTCTACTAATCTTACATGTCTATAGCTATACTACTTATGTTAATCTTCAAACTTTAGCAAGGCATATCTCAATTTCTCTTTGGTCTAGACAGATAATTTTGTTTGGAAAATATTTCTTATTTTGTAATTTATACAATCATATAGTTAATTAAGGTTCCCCGTACGTGGCACAATTACCTATATCCGTGGATATCCTCCTTTTAAGTTAGGGTTAAATGAGTTAAAAGTATCTAAAACAGAATTAATTTTCGTAATTTTAAATTCTTAAGAAGCAGTCATCGACATATCTCCTGTAAAGCAACATTATGGCCGATCGAATTTAAACAGATTTTTTTCAAAGTTTCCAAAGTTCTTTCTGTGAACCAAGGGCTCATGCAGAACCTCATGGGGGCACTTAATTTAATTAGTTTTGGCAAATACGTTGGTTCGTTGAGATCAGTAAAATCCTACCCTGGAAAGATTTTATACTTGCACAAACAATAAAATCAACTAAAACTTACTTTAAATATTATTTGAAAGTTTCACATACCAACCAGACGATCAAATACTTGTATTTAAGCTTTTGCAATTTACCGTACGTTTGATAATGTCATCGAGGTTACGAGGTATTGTGATTTTAATTGTATAATTAGTGTAGACGTGATATCGATTTAGACAGCGATATCATTAATTTACACAAAAATTAATAATTAATTATCAGAAAAATACTGTAAAATATATAGTATGAACTACTTTTTTTCTCCTTCGCGGTATAACTTTTTCACCAATACGGTCAAGTAACTTTTCATATTTTAGTACAATTTTTCAATTAAAATTAAAATTAGGATTCATGCAAGTTCCTTATTATGGATATCCTTACTCGTAATTACGTATATAGGCTTTGAATTTTTTCTACTTCCAAATGGACATTTTATGTGGTATTTATATGCTCACCTTTGTATCTATTTCCAAAAATGAAATTTATAATGAAGCAAAATGTTTGGAATTCGCTAACAGCTAAATTTTATAATATTTCTTTAAAAATTTACGTCATTTTTTAATGCATTAGGCACCATACAATTGTTTTCAGGACCCGTTTGAATACATTATATTTCAGAAAATCTTAGAATTTAAGGTAGCTACTCTTTTTGAATCGGTTCTTATCATCGCAAACACAATACAATGATTTGGCTATTGTAATATGAATAATTGCGTGGAATGTGTGGAAATACTAGAACAAATCAATTACTAATAATACATTTGGGATAATAAAAAATGTATGTTTGCATGAATCTTGCACGTAATATTCTATTTTATTTATAATTTTTTTTTTATTTTGTAATACTATTATTTTGTATAAAAAAATAGTTTATTTCCAACTCACCTCGCACATAAATCGGCGAGGATAATCAAGCATTCAGTTTCGAAGTATAAAAAAGAAGTATAGAAAAATATATACAGAGGCGCACTTATTTAAATAATATTGCGGTGCAATTACGAAACTTGGACTATGACACGCAAGCAAATAAAAAATTACTATAATGCTTGGGAAATGGCTTGCTTATAAGATTTTCTTTTATCAGAATTCTTGAACTTGTTTCTATCGCAGTTAGAATACAAGCCGCTACACTTGGAAAAGTCCAGATCCTTTCAATTATATTCTACGGTTGTTGAACGCCGTTTTCACTTTTTCCTGCTCTGCTCCGCAGAGCCACAACAAAGTACAAAGATTCATAATCGCTCCGCAAGTCTACACAATCCGGCTTATACACAGCACTTGTCGGCAGTGTCGACGATTCATATTTTACGCTGCAGTGAGAAAAGAAAAGGAAAGAAAATCAAATATCGCCGGAGTATAATAAATTGAATTATTTCTTTTGAGCGGGAATTTTGGTTTCCTGCCGATCAACGATATAAAATATGCAGTTTCTGTCTAGATCCGGATGTACCAAATGCCGAATTTCATTATCCAGGTTTACTATTTTGGTTTTTACACGGGACCATTCTTGGAGAAGAAAAAATTGTAAAGTAAAGCAATAATTACAAAAGGTGACGATAAAGGCACTTT
>UELV01134945.1:0-16044 GCA_900490015.1 Megastigmus stigmatizans | reverse complement strand
GTAAATAACAATGTAAGACTTTCGGTAAGACGTTCACACGGAGATTTCCAAGGATTAGAAGTCACAGATATTCGAAACTTTTATTTAGAGGTTTCAAAGAAATATATTTTGTATATAAAAATAAAAAAAAATAAAAATTAATAACTTATTCCTTAAACAACAGTATAGGTTAAAGTAAAATTTCATATTTAAGTGTAAAAAAACGAATCTGACAGTAAGTATAAATTACTAAAAAAAGAAAGTAAAAAATTAAAAAGATCGACTGATAAAACGACCTGCAAAAATTACTTTTTTTAAAAGTAAATTTTATACAGTGAATAGTGTGTCCCAGCGCTACTATAAAAAAAAGTAAATTTTCATAATAAAAATCATAAAATTTGCTACTAAACTTTTCTCCGTGTGGTTATAAACATTTGTAAGTCGTTAAACAAATGTCAAGGATTTGTACTCCTAAATCTTATTTACCATGAAAGAACACATGTTGAAAAGTTCCATAAAGTTTCAACAGGGGTTTATTTTAGGCTTCAGGAGGTGGAAACCTCTAATTTTATACTCGTGAAACAGGTCATTAAATAGGTTTATCGCCCACTGAATCGCAAAGATTTTTGTGCAAGCGAAGACATTTAGGCTTGGATATGTCGCTAAACTATAACTGAACCATCAAAACTGAAAAAGAAAAAATAGCCCTTTTTATTTGAAAACCATGATTGATATACTCCCATGCCTCAAAGGAATAGTTCAGAATAATTGTTGTTAGACGTTTGAGAATAGACTCATCATTATCGTTATATACAAACTCTTTACAACTATATTAAAATATCATAACGATGTGAAAAGTGCACATATACCCAATGACGCAGGAGGTATTAAAATATATAAAGGGGGCGCGTTAACGAACCCGTTGACTAGTCCAACAAAAAACGTGAGAGATATTAATAATAAATGGATAAGACAGATGAGCGTCAAAAATATTATCAAGAGATAAGCGGATAAGGCACGGCGAAATACGGCGCACATTAGTATTTTAATATTTAAAAAAAAATAGAACTGATTAGCACTTCAAACTTTGACTTACGAATTTGGAGTGAAAATCACGTTTGAGGTGTTATACGTTCGAGAATAATATACGTAAAAATATTCAAATCTTTATTTCTCTTAACGATTTTGTTAATACTCTACCTTTGAATTAGTGATTATGATTGGACCACTGCTCGAAAATCAGTGAATTGATTTTTGAATTTCGCTATACATTAATAAGTATTTATACTCTGATTTCCGAGCAGTAGTTGAATCATCATCATTGATTCAAATTTTAAAAAAAATGTCAAGAGTGCTTAGATTATAAATCTTATTACTATAAATTGATAAAGCGATTTTTATCATATAAAGTGATAACTATTCGAAGCAGCGCTTGATGTCCGACCGCGCGGTAATAGATAAAAAATAAAAGACGATCTCCAAAAAAATTAATTAACCACTTGTGACTAAACTGCCTTGACAAAATTGATAATAACATCTTTAATATGGAACTCTTCGAAATGAGGATACGATCAACAAGGTTGGATCTCTCATGGAGAACACTCTGGGTCAATCTGACCCTACGCACACTTTGATTGTCCACCGAGTCCACTCGTCGAATCGACGAATGCGGCCAGCTTGATAAAATTTCCAAATGTACTTAGAACATTATCAAATCAACTGATATCGTAACATATAAATCTAACGTATAACATTTCGTGTTGCAGCTCTTCGCTCTTCGTGACAATATGAATAAAAAGGGCCGTTTTAATTATTTACAATATTTAAAAGAATTCACGAAAAAACGTACGGGTTAATTTTATCCTTTGTGTGTGGTGTCAAAGGTCCAAAAATTTAAAATTTAAAATTTTATGTCCTTTCGTGAAAATAATAGTTCTTCCAAATCTAAAAACTGCATACGTAGCAGCTCAAGATCGGGAATATTCGCTGAAGTCGTGACTTTGTCGGCGCATGTACACATGTGCAGATGTGCGGGGAGAGCGAGATCTCGCTATCGCGTTCCACATTTTAATTGCAGATTTTCGTGGGTGGCCCGGGCGAAAAAAAGCGTGCGCTAATTTATGCGACACCCGTGACATTATTACCTCTGTTGGCGGGACGCGCTCGTGATCGCGTTACCCGAGGAAACAATAAATATTGAAAGTGAGCGCGGTAGAGTATGCAAACTTGTCGTACACTTACAAATGCGTCGCGAGATTGCGCACACGTTCGATCCGATTCGTTTAAATTGACCGTTATGGATCGATCGTTTTCGAAGAAAGTGTATTTCCACTTTCTTGCTTAATTTTATGAATAGTAGGGAAGAATTAAGCAATAATAAATTATTGTAATGTATAAAGTATAGGTATACTATAATACTTGGGGGGCTGTAACATCTTTTTAACCAATAATTCAATTTTAGTCTACAAAGAATTTATCCAATAGATATCCAAAACGAAGTTCAATGCAAAATTTCAGAATGACAAATAATTTTATGTTCCAATTATCGTGGCTCTGATAAAAATAGCTTATATCGATTTCTCGATGTTCAAAATATATTTCTATAATGTTATGACAAAACTTTATTTTTCACCAATACAAAGCTTCTTTTTCGAGGACGCAATAACATATTTTTATTCTGTAGATATGAATAAATGTGATTATGAAAATATTTTTTATGGAGTTTGAATGGCAGGTTACAATGTGTACTCATTTTTATACATGCAATTTAAATATTGTGCATCGTTATTTTTTACTGCATAATGATGTTTAAACTTGAATTTTATCTTCTGGTATACATAAATTGTATAAAAATTACGATTGTGATAAATCACAGATAACATAAAGTATTATGTAATAGCCAGAATAAAAAAATTAGTTTTTTCAATATAATACAAAAGTGTGATTAGTTTAATTACTTAAACTATAAAAACTCCAAATCGACACCAAATATAAAATAATCAATTATTCATCCTATTTATCAACCAAAAGATCGAACAATACATGAAATCAAATAAGAATTTAATTTATCAATCCACAAATTGAAAATTTACGATTGTAAGATAATGCTGCCAATATAGGCTCAAAACATTGTACCTCGTCGTAGTCACTTCAGTACAAAACGAACGAACTAGCGAGACACTTATACCGCCGCGGACGGTAAAGCGTAATTATTTTTTATCTATTTTACGATCTGTAACGTGTAGTGTAACTAATGATGCCTTTGGAAAAAGTCGCCAATTTTCGCAGTCTGCTTTGAACTCGGGTCGAAAAAGGATCATGTCAATTGGGATTGTGAACACGAATTACAATGAGGTAAAATTAACAACAAAAGTGTAGTGAGAACTAATTTTATCGATACGAGATTATTGCTTTTAGGAAGAGGATATTCAGTTCGATAACCCAGTTCGAATACCTCAACGATTCGTGGACGATAAAGTGAGTTTTAATTAAGTATAAAGTGATTGGGAATTATATCTTTATATATTTATCAGTAGTTTAATATTGGCATCACCATTTGAAAGCTTTTATTTTTATGTTTCGATATGCTGCGGTTTAAATCTCCGTAGATTTCAAATTATCTAAACAGCAATATAATTTAAATCCGAACATGAATTCATTACTTTAACAAGGAAAAATCAATTTGCTAAAAATATTTATTACAATTATGAGAGAGGAAAGTTTTCAACTAGTTAGACTGTTAGATGTATAAATAAATTATTTTATAATTAAAATTACAGGAAACAAACCAAAGAAATAATGAGACGAAAGAAGAAAACAGATTTCAGCTTTTCTTTAGGAGGAATCGTCATTTTTTCTACTTCGGTCGTTTGGCCATCATAAACCTTGCCGCTATAATTTACTTTGCATATGCCACCATTTTCCAGATCAAATACAGTAGGTATCATTTTCGATATCCCACTTTATGAAACTTAACGGAAAAGAAATTTCATAAATGCACATCTGCTTCTTTTAGCAAAAAACGAAGATTTAGGATGGTGCAATGGATATGGAATGCTATTACTAATTTATTGTTTCATTTATGGCAGATTAATTTATCGTTATGGATTAAAAAGGTTTCTATTCAAGCCACTTCATCAATTATGTCGACCTTGTCTGCAGTATTACAATAAGTTAACGCGAAAAAGGTGAGAATTATAATTTTATTTTATTGATCCGTTCCCAATAGTCATTGAAACCAGTAGTGCACTTTGTGTTTTATGTTCGTCGACAGCTCCGTAGTGGAAATTGGACTCGCTGTACTTATTGCTATCGCAATAATTGTTTTTTTAGTCATCGATACCAAAGATTCGAGAGATAGATTGATAGGTTTTAGTGGAGTTTTCCTGATACTGTTGCTGGCATGGCTCTTCTCAGCACATCCAACTCAAGTAAGCACAAGAATTTTTTCTTTAAAGCTACTCTTATTTTTATTACAATCATAAACGAATTTACGAGGCTGCGATTGCCCACTTTTACTTATTAGCAATTACAATTTTTTATACTTATTTTACCTATTTATTTATTTAATAACTGGAGCCTTTACAAATATATATATAAATAAAGTACAAGTGGGATCGTTAAATATTCGTTAATTTTGACATAAACAAAACAAAAATTGAAGACTCTATTCAACGAATGCCTACATTTTATGTGATTATAAGCCTTTAAAAAGTAACAGTGTATTGTCGATTTCTTTCTGTAGGTCAATTGGAGACCAGTAGTTTGGGGATTGATAATTCAATTTGTGTTTGGCTGCATCTCCGTAAGATGGCCTCTCGGCAGATCCGTCTTCATCTGTCTCTCCGAGAAGATCGTGGCATTCTTCGACTTTGCGAAAGATGGTGCTTCGTTTATATTCTCGAAGAATCTTGCCGATAGTAATATCTTCGCTTTTACCGTTAGTCGATACTTTTTAAATCTGTGCTAAGTATGAGTAATTTATTTGAGTATTTTATTAGAATTATCGTTCAACTTTATTTGCAATTTTTAGCTCGATTACGCGTGATTCATAATTCCTAAACAATTAAATTAACTGTTTATATTAGCCTCTTATTTATATTGAATCTTTTTGTTCAAATTTTGTAACTATATTATTTCAGGTCCTACCAGTTCTCTTCTTCTTCAGCTTTGTAGTGCAAATTTTGTATTATTTGGGTACAATGCAATACGTGATCAAAAATGTTGGATGGCTTTTGCATGCGATTTTGGGCACCACCGCCTGTGAATCTTTACACGCTGCGACTACGTTATTTTTGGGAATGGTAATTTTCTTACATCATTGCATTAAATATCTTATATGCAATTAAATATCTTTCACAGAACATAAAAATGGTTTAGCTCTCAGGATTTTTAAAACTGAGTTACTAGTAAAGTAGAAATTTAAATTTCATGTGAAGTTTGGTCGTTCGAGTAACCATTAATGGCATCAACATGATACAAAATTCACTGATTAAATACAAACTGTTGAGATTTTAGATAAACTTAAAATAATTTACTCTGTATAATCGATTGAAATAATTTAATTCATAACTTTCAATCCAAAATAATATTTGAAAAAATATGTAATTGTACTGCAGTAAGAAAAACATAAAATAGTCACTTTATCGATGTCGCGGGAAAAAAAGTATAAAATATAAGAAAACGATGCAACAGTTGTTTCTTAAAAAAAAATACATAATTCCGCTGCGTCAAAACAAATTTGAATTGTCACTTCGTCGAGTTTACAGAAAATGGTTAAATGTTCCAGGAAGTTTGTAAAATGATATTTCTTAACATAAAACAGTTACGTACTTATTTAAAAAATAACTAATTTATAGATTTCGTAGTTATGGTTAGTTTAAAAATGAAATTACCATTTGGATTATTTTGCCGATAACTTTTTTAATTTTTCCTTGAGGAGAAGCTGAAAAATAATAATCTCGAAATATTCTCAAAAGTATCCATGACTCTTTATGACTTGTTTTAACAATCTATTTAACTACTCAAAGAAGTAGATCAAAGAACTTACGAAGATAGAAGTTGGTTTAATATTTTGGGCAAAGTCATTAAAAATATTTATACAAATATCAATGATATTATAACTAGGAAGAAAGTAAGGGTATATTGATTTTGACTCCCATTAAATTCGTTTTAGCCAGAATCTTTTCTCGTAATTGAACCGTATTTAAACAAGCTGACGGGCTCAGAAATACACGCAATTATGTGTTCCTGCTTCGCTACAACATCCGGTACGTTCTAAGACTATAAGCATAGTATTCATTTTGAAATCACCACAAAATTATGATCGGCCTATTTATAATATTTCAGGCACGGTCATGGCCGCGTACATATCGTTCGGTGCTCAACCAGTACACTTAATAACCGCCACGGTTATGTCAGCACCAGCTGGACTGTGCGTCGCAAAATTGCTGTATCCGGAAACAAAGAAAAGCTTAACCAACTTTGATAACATAGTCATGAAAAAGTCGTGAGTATATTTATTCAAATTAACATTTTAATTGTTAATTTGTGAAGATGTATACTTCATCCAAGACAAAATTTATCTGCCACAATGTAAAGAGATTAATTGTGTGAGTATTGAGATTTTGGTTGAAATTCTTGTTTCAGAGAAGACTCGAGTTTGATTGATGCCGCGACCAAAGGAGCATTATCCGCAATTCCATTAGTCCTAGGCATAGTTGCTAACATAATTGCGTTTATATCTGCTATAACATTTTTAAATACTATTCTTGGATGGATGGGTGGTCTCGTAGGATATTCAGATTTGACATTCGAGGTAAGCAAATCGTTACTGTCCACGAAACTCTGATTACCTGTCATTATCATCTTCTATTATTTTTTTCAAATATTTTACAACCTTTCAAATGATTTTTATCGCATTTCTTTCCTCCTCTTTATGATATTGCGTAATGTAAATAATGGCTAAATTGAAATATTATCTATTCGATTATCGATTCATAGAAACGTGCTTTACCATATGAGTAAAAATCCCCTCCATGAATGATTTTGCATTTTAATGCACTAATTACCACGTATTTTATTGCACATAATAACAATGAGGGAAAATTCACAAAATATCTCACTTCTTTATGTACATAGAAAGATAATGAATAATGATTTTCCCAGATGATCTTGGCTAAGCTGTTCATTCCGCTGTGCTACGTAATGGGTGTACCGTGGGAAGAATGCGAAACTGTTGGTACCTTAATAGGCCTAAAAACCATACTTAACGAATTCGTGGCTTACGAAAAACTCGGCAAGTTCAAGGATGCGCAGAAGCTGAGCACGAAAAGCGAGGCTATCGCGACTTTTGCCATTTGCGGATTCGCAAATCCCTCGTCACTTGGGGTCATGATTGGAAGTCTGACGACTATGGCACCCGACAAAAGTAAAGATATCGTGGGCTCGGTATTTCGGGCTTTCGTCGGTGGCTGTGCAGTTTGCTTTCTAACTGCTAGCATTGCCGGTAAGACTTCAAAGCTTATTATTCAAATTGCGAGAAGCTGTGAGATTAGTACTGGAGATGAATAAATCATTTCTGCCAGTCTTTCTCTTAATAGCTTAGAAAGCAAACATTTGAAAAAACTTACTTTTTAAGTTTTGATTTATGTTATCGATTCAACCTATACTCACTAAAATTATCAATTATTGTTATTTGAGTTACAATTTAGATGTATAACGAATATGTAAAAAGCATCTAACATGGTCGCCTATCAGAAATTTATAAATAGTAAAACTATTGTTGGGGATTCAAAGGAAAATGAATACACCGACGAGACAGCAGACTTCTGCAGTGTAAAAATAATATATTAAAGTAAAAAGAAATGAATACAAATTGTTAGTTGCGAGAGAAGCGTTCAGCTCGACAACTGCGCTTTGAGTTGTATGCTTTAGAGACTCTCGACGACGACTGACTGTCGAACTGCAAGTTCGACCGCTTGACGCCGCAGGGCTATAAAAGCTGGGCCTGAGGTTTTGGGCGCTTGCATCCTGGTAGCTACCCGATGACGCACGAACACCAAAGGTGCTTGTGCGGGCTTTCCGCCAAGCTGCGGCGCATGTGTGCTTAAGTTCACTAGGGACCTAAGGGTCTCGGTGGGTTTGTTTGTTTTGGACGCTGCGCTTTTCTTAATCCGTCTCATAAAGGAAAAAGTGCGTACGACGTCTCGGAAAAAGCATCGTTGTATTAAGGCTTAGGCTAGGTATAAATTATTGCTTATTACTAAGGGACGGGGAAAAACACTTAAAAAATATTTTGATTATTTGCACAGAAATCCAACAACTATAAAAAAACAAATTAGATAAAAAAGTATATGTATTAAACACACTTTTGAAGTGCTTATGTCAATGTAAGTACATATCAAGAGCTGAAAAAGACAACAACATCTACGAAGTATTTAAAAAAGAATCGTGATAATAAATCTCAAACTTTAATCTTGTTTGGCATTTTGCATTGTTTCAGGTATGCTGATAAATGAAGAATCGTTCTAGTTCTACGGACTATAGTTTCAATCCTCAAGCACGTGAAAAGAATTAAGTTTAATAGTTATTTAAAATTTTTTGTACTTTATTGTATCTAAGGTGATACAAAACAAAACAATTATATAGAGTAAACAACTATATTGTAATAAAAGATTTTTTTTATCAAACCTAATATTGATATTTGATGTTAGAAGTTCTTTTTCTGTGATTCATATTGAAACGTGTGAATTGATAACGTCAACACCTATTAAGCAATGGACGAGACACGCCTCCAAAAAACGAATTCCTTATCTTCTATTAGTCTAATATTCTAATTGTAATCAGTGATTCTAATCTCATCATTAATGTAATCAGATTAATATTCGATCTATTGCAACATTACAAAGTATTCAAGCATTTTGACACCAATCAACGTATTAAAACAACTTGTTTTATTGTGAAATCATTCGTTCATTTTGTATATCGTAATAATAAACTGATAGCTTGCTCAATTAACAAATGATAAAGTGCGGATGAAATAAAAGATTTTTGATTATGAATCGGAAATCTGATTTTGAAAATTAAAATTTCTTGATATAAGACTTCGGTAGACGAAATTAATTAAATGCTACACTTTAATAATTAATACATTCTACAGGAAATATCTTCTATGTAGTTTGTTAAGCATTTCTTTAATTTTAGGCACTCTGAAGGTGACATACTTGCAATTTCAACAAATTTTATGCAATACTTATCTTTAAGAAAAAAACAATTCTGATAAGTCTGGTAACTTCAGGGTAGGCACACCTGTATGTTCTATTGAAGCACTTCCTTAATAAATTATTTATTTATAATAAGTATTCATACAAGTTACTTGATGTTTTGTATGTTTTATCAGCTATCGAAAGTGTATAATTCAATGGTTAAATCGTGTCGATTTCACCAATCACAAAAGGCGTCAATAAATCTACATTTCCCAATAAATAATACAAATGAAGCGGAGAAAATTCTTAGTGAACCCTACCAACGCTATTTTTCACAAATTCCGAATAAATTACGAGACATCGACAAGTCGCACAGCATATTTATTATAAACATAATAAACCAACGAAAGCCAACTAGAAACGCCAGCGGAGTTACTCAACTGCAATTACAAGCAGCTGCGCAAAAAAAAAGGCAAACATTACAGTCAAGGAATAGTAGTTATACCGTTAAATGCAATAGCGACTACCAATGACATCGTTTCGTACACGTACATGCGACTGTTCAGTGATAAAAGTGTGCGGTCGTCGATGTACAACTCGTCGCCGCGGGCTCATCGGATAATTCACTCGCGCGCTCAATCCACAAACGTTAGATGCCTCGACACGCGCGCTTATCTCGAATGTATCTATAAGCGACGACGAGCGCGTGAAGAAACAATACTTCTTTCCTGTCGCTTTATTGTCGGTGCTTTTTCATGCCGCTCAGTTCGGTACGGTTGACGTATCAAGTAACATCATTCATGGCTTTTCATGAGCGGCGAAAAAAGTCGTTATCTTCGATAAAAGCGTGTACGACTTGTCAATGATCGAGCGTGAGTCGATTCGGTCGTGCACTTGAGACGTGCAGCGTGAAATTTTATTAACAGTGCTAATGTGCGGTTTTTTTCCATTCAATTTGGTGAAAATAAAGGGATATAGGTGCTTTTTGGAGCAGAAACTGAATAGATATCAGAGAGGATATTGCGCATAGAGAGAAGCAATCATGTCGGAAGGCATCACGAATCAGGCTTTTTCTGATGTAAGTTTTTCTTTTTTTTCCTTAAATGCAACGAAAAATACTTGGGCTAAAAATAGTATACTGCAGCTGTAGCATAAAAAATTTACTTACACTTGAGTAAAGATTTTTAGTGAAAATATAAATTTAATAAACAATTTACTAATAAACAAGCAGAAAATTAAAAAACATTTGTATTTCAAGAATCTTTTGCATATTTATTGTATTTGTTCATTAATATATTTTTATTTTCTTTAAAATACGTTACTTAAAAATTAATTTAATAAATAGATATTTATAATAATTATGCGTAGAACTACGTATTTAATTTAAGAAATAAAATTGTGCAATGAGGAAGATTTTAAACGCAATAGTAAAATATACAGATCAAAACACATATCAGCCAATTACTTTCATTAAAACTCTTATTTCTGTGTACTTTATCAATTGGCATAAAAAGTTAAGCAATTCCATTATGAATGCATTTAAAAAGTCATAAATATTTTGCAATCTGATTTCATGAAATTTTCCTGACTTGTTAGTGCGCAGATTATTATCGATTTCTATCAGTAAATGAGAAGGTAAAGTCAAGCTTTGTTTATACACGCTTACGGAAACGTGCGACTGTTTTACGAAGTTATTGACCATTGTCCAATGATAAAGTTAATTAATAACCTTTATTTTTTGTCGATAGGTGGGGAGAAAAATCAGCCGGAATAGCATGAACATATCAATTAAGCTTGAAGTAAGTTTCTAATAGTTATTTATCTTTGAATTGTCTAAAAGTATTTCCACTTATAGAGTTTTGATAAAAGGTTTCGTTCAAAAAATTGTGATATCATTAATTAATTAAATAGAGAGATTATCTTCGTCTGAATATTTTACTTAAGAAATTTTAAAATACGTGTATATTTTTAATTATGAAAGTTTATCTAGAAAAAATAATCCAATAATATTTTTATGACTATCAGATATATTAATGAACAAATTAAAAATTGACTAAATTTTTTATAACTTCAATAGTCTTTCAACGATTGACTTGACGAAGAAATCCGTTCCCACGTACTCCTAAAGTAAGTTTGATTAGGAATTAATAAAATCATAAAAGATTCTTCAATAAAGAAAGAGATTGATTGAATGAATATAAATACTTGATACGAATATTTTTCTTCGCGAAGTCATTGAAATCAATTGAAGTTGAAATTTTTGTGACCATTTCAATTAAATCTTAATTAGAAATGTAGCATTTCTTTGTATATATATGTATATATGAATATCAAGAAATCTATAATAACTACTCTTAACACGCGATCGACAATATTGTGCCTGCACTTGACTTATTTTTAAAACATCTTTGCATTTTTAATGTATCACATACTATGTCATCATAATAATATTGCCATATGCCGGTAGCACGTGGTATATTAGTGTCGCTTCTAAAATTACCTACGATGAAAATTACGTTGTCATAAGTTATTTTTAATTATATTTACTCTCAGTATGCAATCGCCTAATTAAATCAGACAATTTGAAAATAGGTAATTAAAATATTTTGATTGAATAACTGGTGTATTTTAGTTAACGTTGAAATGACATTTCAGGATGAAGATTTCATTGAATCTGAAGATGTACCGTCAAAGGGACGGGTGAGTGGCCATAATCTCTATCATATTATCTATTTTTGATAATATCAAGGGAAAATTTGTACTAGATATAATCTTGATATATATTATTTTTTTTCCCCTAATCTACTACGTAAGTAAACGATCAAGATTATCGAAATACCTATTCGCTCATAAAATTCCTTATCAATTACCTATACCATCGATCCGCGATTGGTTAATTTATGATTAACATGGAAGAATAATTGAAGAGACATAATAATGCATAGATTTAATTTTTTTTTGTCAGGAAAAGAAATTGGATGGGGAAGACAATGAAGGACGAATAAGTTGTTTTCGAGACTGTATCTCTAGATACGACAGATTTTTCAGATTTCTCGGCATTGCAATTTTGAATCTCCTTATTATCACGTATTTCGTATTTGCGACTCTCTACTGGCATAAAAACTGTAAGTTTATACTTATTTGACAGTATTATTTACGTTGCTTTTTAACAATCGTGAAGATAAAATTTAATTCTGCAAAAGGAATTTTGAAATCCTTTATCAACGTGAAAGTTTATTGGAATATACATAGTTCAATGAACACTAATATTGACATTACAGTAATACCGAGATAATACTTCTACAAATCTTATTTTGTAAAATTTGCTTTCAAGTTACGTTATACACTTTTAAATTTTCACAGACGGTGATTTACAGCTTTAAAATATCAGTGAATCTTAAAAGCTCGTTATTTTTTTTTTCTTTGTCACACAAAGAGAATTTTTGTCTTCTTACGCAACTCGAAATTTTGCAGCGATCGACAATGATTGGGATTGGTGCGATGGCTACGGTATGCTGGTCTTAATAGTCGGATTCTCGTATTCTGGGATCTTTTACCGACACATCATCAAGATGTACTGCAGCAAGATAATTGCAAGCTGCCTGTTACCTTGTTTACGAGGCGTAGAAAGTATTAAGCGACAAAGGTACGAGAGATGGTTAAATTCGTACACATGTATATATGTAGATCGGCATAATTGTACAGAATAACATAATTATGTGATTATATGGTTTACAGCCGGCTCAGTTGCATAACGCAGACGGTGTGTTATTTACTAATATTCGGTGCGATTCTCGCCTTCTTGATCATTGACACGGTGAACTCACGACACCGACTGATAAGCTTCGCTGGAGTTGCCGTTATCTTGATATTTGGCTGGGTATTCTCCAAGCATCCGACGCAGGTGTGTTTAATTACTTGTATAATCCGATGAAATTTTCGATAGGAAATAAAAGACCTTTTTTTTTTGTTGTGCAAAATTTTCGAAACGAAAAAATATAATCCAGCGCAATATTTTAAAACGTCGGCAATGCTTTTTTATGTCGAAGGTTAAATGGAGGCCAGTTATATGGGGTTTGATACTTCAATTCGGATTCGGCTTGTTTACCATCAGATGGGCGGTTGGTCGTGCGATTTTCGGCTGCCTGTCCGACAAAGTAGCGACCTTCCTGAATTTCGCACAGTCAGGCGCAGCTTTTGTGTATGGGAAGAAAATGATCGACGACAATGTATTCGCCTTTTCCGTAAGTCTAATACATTTAAAAATTACCATTTTCTTACGCAACAAACTGCATAACAATGCTTACATAAAAAAGTAAAATAAATCTTTTAATTTTAATTAAACTTCAACATATTTTTTGCCTTGAAAAATGGTACAACTTTGAAGATTAAAAGATTTGCACCTTGGATATTCGTTTTTCTCAATTTATACGTCTATTACATTTGTATTTCTGTTTACTTTCAGGCTCTTTCAGTTATATTTTTTTTCAGTTTTATGATACAAGTACTGTACTATTGGGGCGTTATGCAGTTTATTATACGAAACATAGGATGGGCTTTGCATGCGATAATGGGAACCACTGTCTGTGAGTCTATAAACTCGGCTGCCAATACATTTATTGGAATGGTAAGAATAATTCCTTTAGAATAACATAATTTATTTACTTTCTCTCTGTTATAAATATATAGATACAATCGATGCATCAAAAGATTTTACAACTTGTCATAAAAAGAGAAAAACCGTTTAAATTTATATTTTTCCGGAAGTTCATTAAAATTGATAAATTATCAGTAACTAATATATTATTAATCACTTATCACGCAACTCGTCTGTATGTAATGAATCAATCATTATACAAATTTTAAGTATTACATGTCAACGCTTATCCATCTATAATGTGAAAGAGCGATTATATAATGATCTAATTTATAATGCAAATCATATAAAGCGATGGTAAATTTAATTTTTTAGACAGAATCTCCACTATTAATTAAACCTTATTTAAGTAAATTAACATCGTCAGAAATCCACGCTATAATGTGTTCTGGTTTTGCTACAGTTTCCGGTAAGATCTGAACTATTCTATTGAACAAATTAATAAAGAAAATGATATTTTTCAAATCAACGAATTCTAATGTTTTCAGGAACGGTTATGGCCGCTTACATAAAATTCGGAGCAAACCCAACGCATCTCATCACTGCCTCCGTCATGTCAGCTCCAGCCGCTCTGTGCTTCTCAAAACTGTTTTATCCTGAAACCGAGAAGAGCGCAACGACATTCAAAAATATCAAACTTGAGAAATCGTAAGTATAGAAATTACTTTGCGCGCAGATGATCGAATGCCGAAAGATTGTTTTCCATGCGCGAGGCACATGCATTACAATAGATAAATTACTTTATCGAGTCAGGACATCTTTGAATATAATTTAAATAATCACGAATGTTCGGCATGGCGCTAAAGGATCTCGGATCGAGATAAAAGCAGAATTTATTGAAAAAAAAATGTTGTTGGTATAAGTACTTGAATTTATCGAAGATTTGATTATTGCAGGGAAGACACGAGTGTCATCGATGCCGCGACTAAAGGCGCACTAGCGGCAATCCCGCTGATTCTAGGCATCATCGCTAATATCATCGCTTTCGTCTCGGCGGTGGCATTTTTTAATTCTATACTTTCCTGGCTCGGTACGCTCGTCGGCTACGAAGCAATAACTTTTGAGGTGTGTGCTTGAAATTTATTCTCTTACCTTTGACATTTTCAATTGCGACAATGCTCATTTGAGTAGAAAGAATAAGCTTTTCAACATAAACATCTTATTTTGTGCAATAATAAAAGCTAATAGCTTCGATTTTTGTTTTCTACAGTGGATTCTATCGAAAGTGTTTATGCCCCTGAGTTACTTAATGGGTGTGCCGTGGGATGAGTGCGAGGATGTGGGAACACTTATAGGCTTGAAGACGGTAGTGAACGAGTTTATAGCTTATGAAAAGCTCGGACAGATGCAGAAAACTCACAGGTTGAGTCCGAGGACGGAGGCAATCGCCACTTACGCAATTTGTGGATTCTCGAATCCCAGCTCGATCGGTATCATGATCGGCGGTCTTGGTGCTTTGGCACCCGAGAAACGGGAACAGATCACTGCCTGTGCTTTGAGGGCTTTTGTCGCTGGCAGTGTCGTCTGCTTTTTGACAGCCAGCATAGCGGGTACGTATATGTACAACGTTGCTTCAATGGAATTTTCAAAAAGGATTTAAGTCGCGATTTAAAAGAAATTTATTTGCTATGTTGTGTATTTTTGTTATACATATGTGTATTAGTGAAATAAAATTAAAAACGACACTTTCTTATCTTCGCGCGTGTTACTTATCGAGCAAAATTAATATATCATTTTCTGATTTATATCTAACATTGATGTTGCAAAGTAGATGTTTTAAATTTGATTTGACAGTAGCCTTGAATAATATTAATTTTTTTAGATCATAATATACCAGTATCTGATATAATCTCTCCATAATTTCTCTGTTTAGGCATGCTGATGGATGACAGTTTCTTCGAATCCAAGAATTGAAGAATTCTACAATTTCTCATTAAACTACACGGAGAAAAATAGTTCACTAAAAATTGCGAGAAACTTCATGAAAAATTACTATAATATTCAGCAACGGTGAGACAGAGTCGCTGTTTACTAATGTTTAGTAGACAGTATAGTAAAATTGAAGTATGCTAAGTTCTAGAAAATATTATTTTAATAATTAGTATACCAGTATAGCAATTTTTAATTTATTTACTCTTAATTATTACTATACCAGAAGAATGTTTTTAAAAACTAAAATAAATTTTGAATTCAATATACTAT
>UELV01134944.1:0-26850 GCA_900490015.1 Megastigmus stigmatizans | reverse complement strand
GATATGATCTTTTTCAAATTTTTTCAAACCTTTTTTTTAGTTGCAAAAAAGCCTTGAAAAAGTTGTTGAAAATTCGGGGTCTTGATCGTTAATGGGTTAAGTAATCTGTTAAGCGCCTAACGCGACGCGAGTCGTTTATCATACGTCGCAAAGTGACTGTCCCGTGCATCAAGAAGAAGAGGAGAGAATCATCGTCTTGGACGCTAATTCATTGTCGCGCGCGGCTACCGATGCACGCCTGTCTATGTATATATGTTTGTGAAAAGCTGCACACTTGAAGTCTCCTCATCAATAATTCACGAGCATATAGAGCCGACGGGATTGTCAATTTTTATATGCTTGATGATATCGAGGAACTCAATTACGGAATTATGTAGCCGCGAACGTTTGAATATGTCATGCGCGCGCGACTGCATGGGAGATGAAAAAAAAAGAGGTTATATAATTGACCGGTGCAAACCTTAGGAATTAATTCAGCTGTTATAAAACGAGGATTCACCGCACGCTATGTGTTTATATCTTGATGTGCTTATCATAATTATGTCGCGATAAATCAAATGCTGTCTTTTTTTTTCTTTTGCGATTCTACGCTGAGTACTTATATGCACTTTTGTAAGTTGCCATCTTTGTGGTATTATCGAATGGAGCTATATATTCTTGTGCAAATCTATGTCTTTTCGTATGTATTAAATGATATTTTAATTTCTTGTAGTCAAGGGAGTGGATGTTGTTTACTTATATTAATTTATATACTTATGCATATATAGGTACTCTATTCTAGATTTGCTAAATGCATAAGTTCAATTGTTTCTTTTATTTCAATTAAAATCGTCGAGATATATACGGTAAACGAACAAAACAAACGCGGCTCAACGTTTTCCTTCCTATGGTCGCCTCGCGGCACTTCCACAGCCTCCGTCATATGTATCGGATTATCGAGCATAAGCGAATTAAGAAGTTAGCCACGCTCGACTGGTCAACAAACGAAACGTCGATAAAAAAAAACACGAATCAAGCTGCTCCCATAGTTCCAACGAATACATCGCAGCGAACATTTTCCTTCCTCGCGTGTACATACAATAGGTTTAAAAGGAACAGAGGGGATAAATGTTTGGGGTTTTAGAAACGAAGCTAGATTGTACCGTGATGCACGCGATGATGCTTGGGCGTATTGAAGATCCATTCGAGTGGGCCAAGGTCCTCGATCACCGTCGTGTGTATCCAAAGCTGATAGATCAAGTTGAATTGGTGATGGGCGACAAAGTGCGACGGCGGTATGAACAAGGCCAGCGGCAGGTAAAACATCTGCATCGCAAATATACTTATACTTGATGTATGTATTCGAGACAGATAATTATTGCGCTGCTTTTTGCATTTTCGCGGCCTGAATTGGGATTTGCGAGCTGTTATATTCGGGAGAATCGGCATGAATTTCAGCGCGAGGCTCATTTTTGTTTCTATTTAATTTCAATTAAGAATTTTCTTATTTATCGCAATGATATTTATAAACTGTGAAAGGCGCGATAGCGTGACAAATTGTCTTATAGTGTTGATTGACGCGAAAGTCGAGGAAATCATGAGATCGGAAAACTTATAAGACATGGATATCTGTATGGCCGTCACGATCAAGTAGAAAAAGGATATTGTATGGTCAGCCGTAAGAAGTATCGTATATCTACCGGATCCTATATATAGAGAGAGGAAGTAACCGCTGATATTTCCATAAAATTCAAAATCCATCTAATGCCTTTAACTCGCTCGAAAGTCTACATTTAGTTTTATATACATTATAGAATCAAATTCGTTCATCGATCGTTCATCAATAACAAAAAGCAAGAAAGTTCAACGGCTGCGTATAATCTTACTGCATATAAGCTAAATCCCTCGTCGAAACGCAAGCCGTGCGCAAAAAAAAAGCTCCTCTATAAGTACCCAATTAGCGATTTACAAGCCGCGAACAAAACTCCATATTATACGCCGCTGATACCCGAAAAGAAAAAAAAACAACAGACACGATCCTCTCGGTTTACCACAGGTATGCGCCTCAAGAAAGGTGCACACGCGGGTAACGCAATCACCTCGAAACGGAAACGAGCCCAAGAAGTATCGATTTCCCATATAGATCGTATACGCACAAAAATGTATATGTATAGAGAGAGAGAGGAGAGAGAGAGATACTTACGAAGCTGCACCACTGCTGCAGAACCGACTGTCTCAGTCCCACCACGAGATTGAATTCCTCGCTGCTGTGGTGGACTTGGTGGTGGGCCCAGAGGAAGAGCACCTCTGCAAGCGAACAAAAAGAAGACAAGGAGAAACGTGTGTGTGTGTGTGTGTGTGTATGAGAGAGAGAAAGAGAGGAACGTGTTGTATCGGTCGTCCGCAGCTTCTATTAATAGCATCCGCTCGAGTGTGTCTCTCTCTCTCTCTCTCTCGCTTTCTCTACCGCTTCTCTAAGTGGTTGCGGCCGCCGCGGTTTCTATAGCCGTGCGATGCGGGGGTTGCGCGACGATTCTCGTTTCTTTTGTTTCACTTTGCGTTATGCGGGCACTTTTTGAGTTGTGCGACCGATGAATGAAACTTGGGTGGATTGAATTTCCGATCGGATTATACTTATATAAGCTGTATTATTTATTCGAATTTAAAGTTTAACTTTTTTTCACACGCAGAACTCGGGGGTTGGTATAACTTTGTACAGGAATTGAATGTACACGAGTGTACAGCACAGCAGGTCGATGCGGTGCTTTTAATAACGAAGGATCAAGAACATTTATATAATATTCTAATTTGCGGAGATGGCGTTTAAGTTGTACATATAGTTAAAACGATTTCTCGTGTGTTGCAGTTTTTGCATAAGCATCGAGTAGCTGATAAATAACATTCGCGTACTTGGACAAGTATAATAGATTTAGCAAAACATATTGTATTGTATTACAATAGAATTTGACAAGTAAAAAGAAAAAAAAAATTACCAACCATGATTAGCTCGATGCACCCAATAGTAACAAAAGTCAACTCCAACAGCTGTGATATACCAAGTCCAGGGCGAATCCCATGCGAGACTCAACACTCGCCAATTCTCGTAGATCCATATGTAAGCGTAATACTCGGCACCGCGAAACACTACCCTGTATATTTATACACAGAAAAGAAAACACTTTTAAAGTAACGCATTCTCACATGTATGTATACCCGTACTGAAATTTCTCGAAGCGATTCTTTTACCTATTCCATAAATTATAACGCGACACACACACACACACACACACACACATATATATATAGACACACAATTAGCTATGTACCGATGGAAGCTGTCGACCTCTGTAATCAATGTGCTTATAGAGCCGATGAAAAACAAACTTTGATGAAAAAAAAAAGGAAAAAAAAGAAGGAGGCGCGCGCGCACAAGTTACATTGAGAAAAAAGTTATTCAAATTTATTCGATTTATGTAAGCTTTCATTGAAGTGTATTATGTACATGTGTATACTTGACGAGTATATATATATCGGCTGAACTTGATACTCCTTGATTTATTTACCCCCCACCGAGCGATTTTCATTACGAGAAATTTCAGACGATTCCTATATAGGTTTAGCATTTTAATGTGTATTGCACACTAATAATAGAGATTTATATACATATATATATATATGTGGCGCGGTGTTACCTACGCTTACCGTCCAGTTTCGTGTAGGATCCAGTGCGACAGGGAGGTCACGTGGTCGTTCAGACGAAATGCGCTTCCCTTCTTCGCGTACAGTATCGCGTTCTCCAGTGCGATCAGGACGAAGAACGAGAACCATACCTTCGTACGAATATTCAACATTACAACATATCGCACCTTTTAATTAAATAGCTTATTTGAAAGAAAAAATAATGAAGGAATTGTAATGTTCAGGTGTATAATACGCGTGTGACGCATCCTTCCGATGTTCTAAATTTAACCGTTGATTACCCGAGTACTCAGGCGACGTCTTCTCGGTTAACAAGAAAATGATAAAGGCTAAAATTTAAAATAATGACTTCTCAGTCCTCTTGCCGTGTATTCTGTCATTATTTCGCGACGGCGGCGACTGCAATTATGTAAAGACACTGGACGTCGCGACTGAATGTGTTGGTAGGATAAGCTAAGCGCGAAGGAGAGAAAAAAAGAATGCGCGTTGCTCAATAAAGTGCGTTAAACGCTTAATTAAGCGTAAGGTTGTAAACGATCGAATTGCATTCTATTCTTCCAATGGCTATAGGGTAATAATAATATTAGGCTTAATATTTAATAAGAGAAATCAATGGTACATTGCTCCAAGTGAGCTTCTTATACAACATTTTTACATTATACAAGTAGTCGGTGCACAATTTTTTGGTGAAGCAGAAAATTTTAATCGTAAATATAGACAATGCGGACAACCGGAATAAAATTTATTATGTACTAAACCCTCCGACGGTCAAATCAAAACCCGTCCGTCTTACCGAGCTTCGACCGATCCCTTTATCTACTTTGGATAAGCGTAACGGCAAAGGAAAATACAATAGAACGAGTCATAGGAATGTCGCTCACTTGCAGTTGATAATCGGGCACATCCTCGTGGCGCTGGAACAGGCTCTCGTAGGGATTGACGGCATAGAGCAGCATCCCGGCATGTTTCACGCCGCCCAGCAGGTCACCCGCGTATCCCTCGTACGTAGTCGCGTTCATCCTTCCTGATTTGTCCCTCTAAGCTCATGCCCACCGCTCGCGACTTCTTCTCTCTTTCGCCCAGATTTCTGCGGACAGTTTGTTTTCGTTTTTTTGTTTTTATCTTTTTATGTAAGTACGTGGCGGATTCTCTTGTGCATCGATAGGCAAATCGATGCTTATTGGGTGCAGAAGATTTATGCGTGTGCTTTTTTTCGTCTGGATAAATCAGCTGTAGGTTTTTGCGAAGTTTATAGACATTGGCACTTTCCCATCACCTTTATATTTCCTAAATTTGGTTTAGCTTGACTTTCTTATTTATTTTTACGCTAAAAGTCTAAGTAAACACGTTTAAGATAAGGCTTTCTTTTTTTCTTATACGATGTTAATGTTGACGATTCGCGAATTCATAATGTGTTTTTGTATAAATATCGAAGGCTTATATATAATGTATTTAAAATAAAAATAAAAATTCGGTCCATGAAATTATATATAGACACTATTTTAAGAATGCTATGAGTTAATAGTCTATATACAGATTCTGCTATTAATACATTTAATCGATATTTTGTACAAGCTTGCCAGTTTTTACTTGAATTAAGAATTTATTTAACTCAAATACCGTGGAAACACAATATAATCCATTTTCGGCGCAATATTAAAAGAATGAAAACTAGTGAAAAGTGTGAATCATTAAATTTTCATTTAACTGCAATGGTATAATATGAAACGTTTTGTTTGGTCAATTTGCGGAATGTCAGTTTTACGGGCTATTATCGCTTTTAAGTGTGCCGGTAAAAAAAAATAAAAGAAACAACAAAAGTGCTAATTCTCGTCTACCCAATAATCGCCGATTAAAAATGCCGAATCGAAAACTAAAGGACAAGCGCAAAGTTCAATCGAAACTAGCAGGTATAGCCCTTATACGAATGAAAACCGGTATTACCTCGAGAAAAAGCTTTAAAAGATATATTCGGGAGGAATCGGCGCAATACACACTCACACGCGCACACACACAGATACACACAGAGACAGAGGAGAGCAGCTTTACCTTCGTCTCAAAGACAAGAATCGACAGGTCGGGCTCCTCGTCAAACTTATCCGCCAATCGCACCACGGATCATCCCCTCGAGTATTATCAGCAACTTGCGCTTATTCTCCAATAAACCCCACACAATTCACCGCGCAAAAGTGCAGCTCACCACTGTATATTCCACCAGAGAGGTGTTCGAAACGGAACAAAGGAGGGGGGACCAAAAAGAAAAAAAAAGAAAAAACCAAGAACAAGAACGATAAATAAAAAGAAAAAAAGAGCTCGCGCAAGCTCGGGTCTGGAGGCTCAACTGGGAAAATTTGGCGCGATTCCGCCGCAAAGCAGCAGCAGCTCCGCAGCAGCCCGACGCCGCCGTCGTCGCTGGACGTGTGCATATGCGTTGAGGCGCGCGTGCCTCCCGTTATATAAGCATTGCTGTCGCGCTGCGGACCCTCGCGTAACTCCATCTCCATCTCTCTCTCTCTCTCTCTCTCTCTCTCCGTCTCTCTCGCGTGTGTGCAGTTACAGTGCAGTCGTGTGCACGCATACGACGGAGAGAAGAAGCGCCAAGCGCATAACCGAGTTGCACCGCATCCGATACGCGTGCACTCGACTTGCACATATTATGTTGTAGCGGCCGGCGCTTCTCTCTCTCTCTCTCTCTCTCTTTCGTTCTCTCGTGTGTGGAGGAGGAGGAGTTTCGTAACGAGCGCGGCGGTTGTATATATATATATGTATACGCGAGGTGCGCGTGGATTGATTCGATTACCCTCCCGCGAGGATCCATCGGACTTGAGCCAAGCTTCTTTCCTTAGCTTCGTTGTGACTGTGGGGCTGATTTACCGTGGCAAATGCATATCTGTTCGAGGTATATTTAGAGAAAGGGGTGAGTTTTCGGAATTTGATATAATGGAGTTACCAATTTTTTTTTTCTCTTAGAATATGATTTTAATAACATTGTTTTGGAAAAAATAATTGCAATCTTATTCTAGTACGTAATATACTGTTTTCTATAAATGTGGGCGTCGTCTATCTCTCGATTGATCCTATAATAAGACCATCAAAACGAAGATCTACTTCTCTCGATAAAGCTACTTGCGAACAAACATCATATTTCTACGTTCTTATGTCTCAATGACCTATTTTTCACAGATAATCGGCCGCATAGCATCCGTAACTCTATTAAGTTGAACTCAAGTTTAAAAAAGAAAAGGTGCGAATATATTAAATTCTATTATCTGTCTATCTGCGATAGAGTACAATTTGACAAAGAAAAGGCCAATTCCAATTATTATAATGCAAGTAAACGACGATACAATTAAACTGAAGTAAGGGTTATAGTCAAGTCCTATTTGTCGACCACCTAAGATCTGGAAATTACGGCATATTTACAACGTATGAGTAATTTTTCGACTAACTGAAAGATTTCCCTGCATTACTTCGCATTCGCCGTAGCAGCAGCGAAGGTTAATGCGCGCGGATCTTACGTATTGTCGCTCTTATACAGACACCGTCATAAGCAAACGTCTAAATTGTAAACAAAACTCGTTTGATCGTATGGTAATGAATGGTTGTGTCACGTGCTTTCAGAGTTTAATCGCCTTTTTTTCCTACACACAGAGCGTCGCGTTTTTTTTTATGCTGATTCGGATCGATCGATCAGTCTCACGATCGTGCAGATTTGCCAATTTGCAGTATACGAAAACAAAACGCGTTTTTGCCTCATTATTGCCTGCGAAATTAGCATTTGCTATGATTAATCATTAATTGATTCAGTTATGTAGTCGTGCTGCTTTGTGTATTTGTCTTTTTGGTTCTAATAGAAGGTATAAAGAAGTAATGAGTTATAGCGATTTATAATTTGCGATGTTTTAGCGTCCAAGTATTGTTGTAATGTTGCGATTGAAAAATTCATATGATTTATTATGCGATGAAATGATTTAATGTCAGTTAAAATTTTCCCTTTCTTTTAAGTATATAAGATTAGTCATTGTAATGTCTTAATTGTTTAAACAGTATTTTTTCATGAAGTAACTAGTTCTTTTACTATGAATACTTTAGACTTTGATGAATTTATTTACAATTTGAAATCTTATTTAATTGTAATAATTGATAGTACAATATGTCCAAAAACAACTTACGCCCAGTTTTATTATGTTAAGTTTTTTGTTGACTTCCTAGCGCCGACATCTGCCAGTCAAATCACACGTGAATATAAGTAGCTTGACAAAGTAATGAGAAAAGTTAAAAACTGCGGGATGAAACAATGCCATTATATACCCACTATTTATCAGTATATATCAACAATTATATTTCATTATACGGTTTTATAAGTTTTTATCAGTTTTGATGACATTTCTTGATTTTTGTCTAAGATAATTTCTGCCAAGTGTAACAATACGCGCGGGCAGCTCTATAGCAAATAACAGCTCTATTTGGAGTATGACGTTTTTTATTATATATCTTTGTTCGGCTAATTACGAATGTACTTATCTGCGTGCAAACATCTCGAGCAATTTATAGAGTAAATTCTGCTTGGTAGCGACAGATGTGTTTTCGTAACAACGAAAACACATCTGTCGCCGTATAATGAATAAAATTTAAAAAAAACAGGAAATAAATCAAACTTGTAATGTATTAAATAACACGGGTAGAATTAATCGCTGTAAGAGAAGTAATGTTTGATCTGAAAATACACATTTATTTACGACTAATACAAATATGATAATTGCGAGTGAGGGGCAGAACATCAGAAAAACATTGTTTATTGCAATTTTTATTCTGCTGCATGATAAAAATAATTGCAAGGAATGGTCATATGTGTCTTGTTTCAAATTAATTTAAATATAGTCGGCATATAGTTCAGATTATAAGCATATCACATGAAAATAAGCTAAAAAGCCGAACCGCTACTTCTGCTGCGTAAAATAACTGACTCGAGCTCTAAATTTAGCTCGTGGAATTACATTACACGAGTTTTAAACACCATGCGCCTACTACAAGAAACACATAGCTTATAGTAGAAGTTTCCGCGTTATCCATTCGAAACCACACACCGAATAAAGCCGATGTTTTTAATTCGTTCAACAAACCCAGCTCGCTGAGAATTATCAGTGTACAGCTCCGAACCACCAAACCAGTCTAACAATAGCGCGTACCTCGGATCGACCTGCTCCAATCCTCATTCCCAAAACTCAGCAGCAACTGAAGAAACACACCTTCATCCTTATACACACAGAGAGAGAGATAGAGATAGAGAGAAAGAGAAAGAGGGGGCAAAAGTTGGCGCGCAAAATACCTAACGATGCAGCAGCAGCGGCTCGTTATCAATAGCGCGTATCGCAACTGAATAAAAGAAAGCGAACGGCGGACCACACAAACAAACTCATATATATATATGAGATAACGAATTGAGACGTTGAGAGCGCGTGCGGATGTATTAACACGCGAGTCAGAGCCTAGGTACTGCAGCACGTCACTTGCTCGCTCGCCGCGATGCATCCGCTATACTATAATATACACGTAGCTTCTTCCCTCTTACCCACCGCCAACTTTTTCTCCTACTTCGACACGTCGTGTAAAACTTTTTTTTCGGTATACATCTATCCCCGCCTTTCTCTAACTCTCCCTCTCTCTCTCTCGCTTGTAATCAATGATAATCCAGTTACGCTATGTGTGTGTGTATATAATAAATGTATATACGCGCGGAGTAGCCGCTTGTAAGAGGATATATATTATAGCAGAGTCAATGACTTGCCGCCGCGGCTCATGCAGTTTGCTTTTTTTATATATCGACAGCTCCGCGCGCGCAGCTCCTCTCTTTTTTTTTTCTCGCCATTCGCTTTTATAATTGCCGCTATAATGTTGCGTACACGCCACACATTGTACACCTTATATATATGATTAATAAGTGTGCTGTGAAAAAGTTGTTGCACCTTGGAAAATCGCGTGTATTTGCAGTCTCTGTATATATATATATATTATATCCCGGCTTCTGCACCAGTGCAGTGGATTCCACTCGATGTGCGCTTATAACGCCGTGGATCCCGTTGCGGGTTTATATATGCAGGATACACATATATATTTTACAATTGAAAGATGCAAGTCTAATTGGAGGATATATATATATATTCTCTTTCTCTTTCAAGGTTCACAAAAGCTGTTTGTAAACACTTGCGCGCGTTGCGTTCGGTCTGTATCGGAGTACCTATTCCTATGCGGAAAGTGCGCCGTTTCAATTTGCACCTCGTTAATCTTATGAGGTGCACTTTTCACTTCGTCCTGTAAGCTATAAGCTTGCAATTTCTTATCGTTATCGCGATAAGATTACGTCACGCGATGATTAACTTGAGGTATGAATGAAATAAACCTATGTCGATGAATCCACAGGTATGTAACAGCAATATCTTGCATTGAGCCTAATATTTTGGAATTTTTTCGGATAAGTATATGACGATAAAGAATAGGGAATTCGATACATCAACAAAGCGGTTAAACCGATATAAAAATAAAACTGCTTAAATATGAAAAATAGCGGGAAAAAAGTAAGCGCATGCATCACGTGCAGCCACACGACCAGTACCGGTGCAGTACCAGCGAGGTGTGCAACATCAATTAGTCGTGAAAAATCGTGATCGAACCAATAGACGTACGCAAATGTGTGTAATTTTCTTTATTATTATATATGCGCGCCGTGAGATATCGAGTGCAACAAAAAAAGTGGATGTACTTATAGTTTCTTGGGCGATTTTGTTTCGCGCTGATCGATCGATATAATGTGTTAATCAACGGTGTATTAAAGAAAGGAAAAATATATGAAAAATCAAAATCGATCCTAGTATCATATATGCGTATCGAATATTAAACTTTTAATTCTTGTACCGTTTATTATTCCCTATTATGCTTTGGTAAGAAATTTTCTGTTATTAAAATTTGATATCTAATCATTTTATTGAAGGCGGGAAGTTTATAATATATAGTTCCTTTAGTTTCGCAATTCATTACATACGGAAATAAATATTCATTTCGCGGCTCATAAAGCTGAATGTACATTTTAAATTACACACTATTATGGTAAATGTTTAGAGATTAGGAAATCGCTAATGAACAGAAAAAAAAAATAGATTATTGTACTTGCTGCGATTCCGTGCATGGTTACGAAAACCAGCATAAGCCACGTCATGGTCTTCGTGTCACGTATTATTGATGGCTCATTTTTTTCATTTTCTAATCACTTCCGCCATGCCTCATTTTGCGTATGAATTGAGCGATAACTAGAAAACCGACAGTCCATTTATTTTTTTTTTTGTTCATGGCACTGTTTTGACGTATAGACTTATTAATAATATAGTTTTATAGACAGTTGAGAGATAAGAATGCAGCACAGTGCCTCAATACCAGTGCATATTTTCTATTATCTCTTTATAGAAAGATACTTTAAATAATAAATTATCAATATCTATACTGCATAATTATGCATCGATATGAAGATCAAAGTATAGATATTAAAGTATAGATATCTAAACTCAAATTATTGTAACTTAGAAAAAAAAAATGTTTTAGCAAAGATAAATTACATGATAACATTAATTAATTTAAATTAATAAGATATTCGATTTTTTATTTCTCATAAAATTAGCCATCTCCATGGTTAATAATTAATTTCGCTGCATAAAAAAATGTACAGAAGAAAGTGATCGTTAATGATTTAATGAATCTCTTCCCTTTAAGCATTTAAACAAAAGAAATAAATGAAACTGTAATTGTCAATATATCAGTGAGTGAGACTATTGATACTGAGACCGTACAGCAGAGACCTTCGTTATAGGCGTGACTGCATGCCGCATGGGACTGTAGTCCGACTATGGTATGAACAAAGTCATATACTTACCTTACGAGTAAGGTGATGACTGTTGTACTCATTCATAATGCAACGCTCCCTGTTCTGCTCCTATACTACAATCTACAATGTATATACGCATGTATGTACAGAATACAGATGCGCCTGTAGTGAATTTTAGCGTTTGACATCTGTGCAGTGCAGTAGTGGGTGGGTACGTCAGTACCCAAGTAATTTATTTCAATTTACGTGTTTAATAACTTTTACTTATTATAAATAAAGTTAAATAATTTTAATATAAGTAACAAGTTATTGTTCTTGTAAGTATTATCTAAATTAGATTGTATTTAGTCTATGATGCCGCGATTAAAATTTTATGCAAATATTCAAAATTCATAAACATGTATGCATAATTATTAAGTAATTCTTAATATTGATTAAAATTTTTTCATTTTTTAATTATTTTGCCTGGTCTAATTGTGTGTACATTGCAGGAAACACAATTTTGAGGTTATGTTGCATTGACTTAGTTTGTTACATTTTTATATTTTTCAGTACATGAATAGTAATTAAAGTAAGCTGTACCCGAAGCAATAAAAATGTCTTCGGTACAGCGAGCTTTTGCTCACAAGCTCAGCAAACAACATGCAGCAGATGTCCGTAGGCAAATAGCTACATCCACATCATACCCCAGAGAACTGTCAAAAAGTGGAAGTAATTTCTCAGGATTTTCTTCCACTGTACGTATTGTAGATTTTCTTGTCTATAGGAAATTTATATGATTTGCTTCATGAATCTATTTATGTTTTAGATGTCTCTATGTGAAGTAGTTGAGCCATTAGATTATGAAGAATTTTTAGCTCAACATCAAGCGGTGTTGGACCGCGATCCTTTAAAATCAATATTAGATTTTCCTCCTAATGATGTTGAACTGAGGGTTGTTAAAAGGAAAATTCGTACAGAAGAACCTGCAATTCCTTCAGAACCTATGTAATATACTTTTTCAATTCTCAGAAATTTTTTTTAATTTTATTATTAACTGTATTTCATGAAACATATCATTGTACATTTTAGTGAGTCAGTATCACCATATGTGAAAAGGTGCATTGAAAGTTTTACTTCAGATTGGATCGTTGTGCACAGAAAATTTAGGGGACGAGCTTCACCTATAGCAAGAGATCGATTAGTGCAAGAAACACCAAGGCAAGATTTTGAAGTGAGTATAAATTGTGGAATATGTATATATTTTAAGTATTAATTTAATGATTTTTAATTTGATATTAATATAATTTTTTAATAGGTTGATCAAGAGGAAGTAAATGGTACTGGCTCTCCGAATGAAGAAGAATCAGATCTCTCGCAATGTGGGTCTTCTCAGGATACTCCACGAGGTTCTTGGGCAAGTCTGGATCTTCGTCACTCTCAACACGATCCACTTCTACCAAGTATTCTAGATAGAGTATGTCCTGAAACAGTAGATCAAATGAATGAACAAAAACGTTTAGAAGATCGACAAGTAAGAAATTGTTTACATAACTTATTAATAAAAAATAAAGTAAAGAATTGTAATATTTATATATTTTTTTAAAGGAAGCATTATTTCCACTTTATGCCTTACCAACACCTACAGATGATGAATGGCAAGAAATTACTCTAGCAACAGAACCATGTGAGCCATTCTCTCACAAGATTTTTATAAAGTGTCTCCAATTGAAACTGGAACTAGAAGTAGAACCTATATTTGCCTGTTTAGCATTATATGATTCAAAAGAAAAAAAGAAGGTAAAGTATTATAAAGTAATATATAAATTAAAATAAATTTATTTTAAATAAAAATTACTCTCAATTTTCTACAGGTGTCGGAAAACTTTTACGTAGACATGAATTCGGAAGGATTAAAAAGAATGCTTGGAAGTCATGTAGCTTACAGCGATGCCAGTACATTGGCAAGAAGTTGCGTTGTAAACGTAAGCAAACCAAGTCCTGATCTGTTTCTTGTAGTTCGACTAGAGAAAGTTCTTCAAGGAGATATTTCTGAATGTGCAGAGCCTTATTTAAGGGATGATAAAAATAAGGATAAGGTATATAGAAGTTTAATAAGAAAATATTCATCTCAATACAGAATAAATGTTAATTTTTTTATGGAATGTACAGGTAAGGGCTGCAGCAGCTGCTGCTTGTGAGCGTCTTGGTAGGTATCGAATGCCTCTCGCGTGGACTGCAATTCATCTTTCCGGAGTCATTGGAGGAGGTGGAGATACAGACAGTACCGGTAGTGCCGGTTCTTTAGACAGGAAATCCGGAGGTTTAGAGCAGTGGCGTAAAAAGGTTGATCCTCCCACTCGGAGAGGCTCCCTTGAGCGTCGAAGCTCTGACAAACGACGAAGCTGGTCACCGGATGACTTTGCTAATTGTTTAGACAGCTTTAGGTAATTGAATAATCAAACAAAGAATTCATTTTATTAATGTAAATTTTATACTCATTAATTGTTGCATTCATTTTAGACCAATAACGTTAACAGTATCTAGTTTTTTCAAACAAGAAAGCGAAAGACTGCGCGATGAGGATCTTTATAAGCTCCTCGTAGAATTAAGAAGACCAGGATCAAATCTCAAAAGATTAAAATGTTTGCCTGGTATTTTAAAATTAGATTTAAGTCCACGCCCCGAAGAATTGCCGCGGTGCTTGGATCCGGATTTGCGAAGATTGTCGCCTTACCCCGATGAAAAGAGTCGTCCTGTGAAAGAGCTTTTAGAATTTCCAAGCGAAATCGTTTCGCCAGATCTGACTTATCGCAATCTACTCTACGTTTATCCAAAAGTAAAATACTTTTATTTTACACAAATGATTTAACGAAAAATAGTTTCTAATTTTATAACTGTTTTCTTTGCTGCTTTGTAGGAAGTTAACTTTAGTTCTAGAACTGGTTCAGCCCGTAACATTGCAGTACGAATTCAGTTGATGGGTGGAGAACAAGAAGACGAGGCACTAACCGCAATTTTCGGTCGGTCTTCATGTCCAGAAATGACCCATGAATATTTCACTTCTGTCTCGTATCACAATAAAAATCCCAACTTTTACGATGAAATAAAGATCAGATTGCCAGCAGACTTGAGTGCACGGCATCATCTGCTTTTCACATTTTACCATATCAGTTGTCAGAAGAAAGCTGAACAACCGAATGTTGAGACTGCAGTTGCTTATACTGTAGGTTTTATAAACTACTTTAATACTGACACGAGTTTCAATCTGAAAATATGAAATATCTTAATGTTTTTCTTTCTTCTCAGTGGTTACCACTTTTGAGGGATGGACACCTTCAATCAGGAGAATTTAGTTTACCAGCGATGCTGGATCCTCCACCACCGAATTACTCTTACATAGCACCGGACGTCCTTCTTCCAGGAACACGATGGGTCGACGCACATCGTGGCGTTTTCACGCTCATTCTTGAACCCGTTTCCAGCGTGCATCCTCAAGACAAATACATCGACAGGTATTTTGCGATTAGCTTAAAGTTGTGCAGCGCTGGGTACTGCAGTTACTAATGTCAATCATCATTACCGTATTCCAGATTTCTATCACTCTGCGGTGCCTTAGAACTCAGCCAAGTGCCTCCGCGCATCGGCGAGGCTGGTATGGAGTCCGAATTGAAAGCCGCCCTTCTCGAACTAGCACGAACCTCTCATGCTGCCCTAATCCGCTCTCTACCTCAGATCTTCGACCAATTGGTATCGTTGCTAGTTCGTCCGCCGACTTTACCCTCACAGCCTCTGAACGTCGCAGCTACAGTTTTCGAAGCAATCGGTCTGCTCGTGCGAAATGTCACGAATATGCAGGACGGACAAGTCGATGCGCACGGCAGACATCCACTGCTGACGACTTACACGGCTTATCAGTGCTTCCTGCCGAGGATGACTCAAGGACCGGGTGTCGTCAGAGCTCAGAGTAATCCTGATCTACCTATCGAGGATCTAGAGATGGAGATCCACTCGCGAGGCCTCGATCGAACGGCCTCTATGAGACAGGAATCCATACACGCGAATAACCAATGGTACTTTAGCAATTCTAAAAAGAAATACATGCTCGGTAATGTTCAATCTATTTTATCTTTGGTGTGTAACGTTTGCCTTATCGTTTCCAGCATTCCTTCAACGCGCAGATTACTGCATGAAGAGCTGGCGCTGCACTGGGTGGTGTCTACGGGCCAAGCTCGCGAGCTCGCCATCACTCATTCTTGGTTCTTTTTGGAACTTATCGTCCGCTCGATGGTCGTCACTTTAGCTGAATTCAATCTGCTCGACTCGCCTCGCAAAACTCGTTTTTCGCCCCAGTTCTGCGACGACATATCGACTCTGATCACTGCTCTAACTAGCGAAGTGATCAGTCGCAGTGGGAAGGATAATCGGGTCGCCTCGAATCTCACATCCAGCCTTGGCAACTTTTTGTCGGATTTGCTTTCCGTTATGGATCGAGGATTCGTGCTGTCACTCCTCAGAGTCACCTGCTGCTCTCTTGCTGATGCCTCGATGCAGGTAAGATATAAATGATAAATGAAATTTTGACTAACTCGACTTTGTGACAATTGTTACATACTGAAATAATTGTTGGCCACGCTTCAAAGGTGCCGGATTCAGCAGCCCTCTTTGCCTTAAAACTGGACCTCGTGCGCACGGTCTGCTCGAACGAACACTTCGTTGCTCTGAATCTACCCTTCGGCACCGGCTACACGTCGGGCTCAGCTCCAGCTTCCCCCAGTCCGTCCACCGGCAGTTCAGGTTCGCTCATCTCCACTCTCGTACCAGGTGATCGGGCCCGATTCTCCGAGCTGAGCCAAGAGTTCCGACAGCAGCACTTCCTGGTCGGTCTGGTGCTTCTAGACCTCTCCAATACTCTAGAAATACCGAACCCGATGCTACAGAACAAGGCGATCGGTACGATTCGGTATCTGATGGGCTGCCACGATGCTGATCCTCGCTATGCCGATCCAGCGGCTAAAGCTCGAGTCGCCGCTCTCTACCTACCGCTGCTCAACATTCTGATGGACGCGCTGCCGCAGCTGTACCACTGGGACTCTAAGGAGAAGAGCGTCTACACCGACGAATCCGGTTCCATCACGCAATCCGTTGCTCTGGCTATAGCTGGTGGAGGATCTGTCGAAGTGGCCGGGACTCAATGCCGAGTGTCCCTCAGTTCCGAAGCTACTAGACATCTGCTTATGTGCGCTTTGTGGCTCGTGAAGTCTCTTGAAAAATCGGCTCTTGCTCAATGGATTTCCGAGCTTAGTTCGAGAAGAGTTTTGAGTATCTTGCAGTTGTTGAATATATCTACAGCTGCTTTCGAGTACAAGGGGAAGAAAGCATTGAAGAGACTGCCGTCGCAGGCTGCGGTCACCAGCGATATTAGATCTAGATTGGAAGACGTTATTCTGGGACAGGGTAGCGCTAGAAATGAGATGATGCTGAGGAGGAAGGAGAGGGCTAGTGGAGATAAGCTCAGGTGGCGCAAAGATCAGATGGCTTATAGGTAAGCTTTGTAGGCGAATTTGTTTTACGCCGTTGAAAATGATATCTTCGGATTTGATCAATTGTATTCTTCTGCTCATAGAGTGACAGAACAACCAGAAGGTAGAGCCGTTGAACAAGATGCACATATCGAAGGTGCATTAGCAGCAGAATCTTCTCTTGTCGTTTTAGATACTCTAGAAACTATTGTCCAAGCTGATGGCGGAGGAGGTAATTAATATCTATTTTTATATATATATACATATACTGTATTTCATTTATTGCTAACAAATTTATTTCATCTTTAGGTGTAGTAGTTGGTGGAGTTTTGAAAGTATTGTTACGTGCATTAGCGAGAAATCAAAGTACTTTAGTATTACAGCATATGTTCAATACACAGCGAGCATTAGTTTTCAAATATCACAGTGCATTATTTGACGAGGAGGAGAGCGAGAGATGCGGCGATTTATGCTTGACGCTTCTGACCAGATGTAGCTCACCTTTGAGTGCTGTTCGTAGTCACGCGGCTGCTAGTTTATATTTGCTTATGAGGCAGAATTTCGAAATTGGAAATGTAATTTTATTTTTTATTTTCTCATAGTGATAGATAAAATATTTAATAGACTGTTGATAAAACATTCTTTAATTTATTTGCAGAATTTCGCTAGGGTGAAAATGCAAGTGACAACTTCGCTCTCTGCGCTTGTCGGCCGAGGAAGAGCACCTAGCGAAGGTGCACTTCGTAGAGCTCTAAAAACAGTTCTAGTTTATGCAGAGAAAGATACAGAATTAGCCGATACTAGTTTCCCAGAACAAGTCAAAGACTTGCTATTCAATCTACATATGATTTTATCGGACACTGTAAAAATGAAGGAGTTCCAAGAGGATCCTGAAATGCTATTGGATTTAATGTACAGGCAAGTAAATTACTTAAGAATACAATATTGTTAAAAAATATTGCTAGCTAATTTACGCGAATGCTACGTTAAACGATAAATTCTTTATGCAGGATTGCCAAAGGTTATCAAGGGTCACCAGATCTTAGATTAACATGGCTGGCAAACATGGCCCAGCAGCACATGGAGCGCAAGAATCACACAGAAGCTGCTATGTGCCTGGTGCATAGCGCGGCTTTGGTCGCCGAGTACCTTCACCTCTTAGAGCCCGGTGGTGGTGGTCGACCCGTCGGCGCCGTCGCACTGAACCCCATAACACCGAACGCACTAGAGGAAAGTGCTGTAGGCGACGACGTTCTCGCCAGACGCGAGGAGGGCCTCTGTCTGGGACCTGATTTCTCGGAAAGCGGCTTGGCAGGCTTACTCGAGCACGCGGCTAACTCGTTCCACGCTGCTGGCATGTACGAGGCCATTCCCGACGTTTATAGAGTGCTTCTGCCCATTGCTGAGGCCGCGCATGATTACAAGAAACTAGCTAATATCCACGGGTATGCGTTAATCACTTTTTTTCTTTTATACTGACATCTGTCGTTAATTTTTATCGGCTTATAGTTAATTTTTTGAGAAATAATATATTAATCCAAACAATTTCGTTTCTACAGTAAATTGCATGAAGCGTATACCAGAATCGAGCAGCTCGCGGGCAAACGTGTTTTTGGAACCTACTTTAGAGTAGGTTTTTACGGCGCCAGATTTGGCGATCTTAATGGAGAAGAATTTATTTACAAAGAACCAACTTTAACCAAATTGCCAGAAATATTTTCAAGACTGGAAAACTTTTACGCGGAGAGATTTGGTTCAGAAAATGTGGTTATTATTAAGGATTCAAATCCTGTTGATTCAAGCAAGTTGGAAGCCGATAAGGCATTTGTACAAATTACGTACGTAGAACCGTACTTTGAACCACACGAGATGAGACATAGACCGACAGTTTTTCACAGAAATTTCAATATAAGTAAGCGAACAACAGCACTCAGTAATATTAATCAATATAGTTTCATAAATTTCTTCTGAACCCATTATTTTTGTCCAATGCTTATAGGGCGATTTGTTTATGCAACACCATTTACTCCTGGGGGTAAAGCTCACGGGGAATTGCGGGAACAATGCAAGCGTAAAACGATATTGACAGTCGCAACGCATTTCCCGTATTTGAAAACAAGGATTCGAGTTGTAGCAAGAAAACAAATAGTACTAAGTCCTATTGAAGTAGCAATTGAAGACATTCAGAAAAAAACTGCTGAGGTAATAGAAATTAAAAGTATACATAATTGCAATCAGATAAAATTAATTTAATTGAAAAACTATTTTATTTGTTCTATAGCTTGCAGCAGCCACAGTTCAAGAGCCACCCGATGCTAAAATGTTACAAATGGTGTTACAAGGTTGTATTGGTACAACCGTGAACCAAGGCCCGGCTGAAGTGGCTAATGTATTTTTATTAGGGCTGAAGGAACAAAATGTTCAACCTTCTAAGCTGCAACACAAGCTTCGCCTTTGCTTCAAAGACTTTTCTAAAAAGTGTTTGGATGCACTTCGTAAAAATAAAAATTTGATCGGACCAGATCAACGAGATTATCAACGTGAACTTGAAAGGAATTATCAGAGACTGACAGAAAAATTAACACCATTGATTGCATGGAGGTACGTACCGACACAATATATTTGTTTTGAGTTTGAGTTTATTTCTTAAAATAACTAAAATATTATTTTAGTGGTTCATCGCCGACGAGTCAGATGACCGCGAAATCAGTATCCCCCAATTGGTAAAAGAATAGTATAAAGCTGCATTAGTTATGTACGCCAAAGAGCAACTTTTAGCAAGCACTTTAATATAGCAATGCGATATTGTTATATTCGTCACAAATAAAGTATGTTATTTTATATAAGATTATGAAATGTATGTATTGAACGCGTATATAAGTTTTTTTAATTGGTGTATTTATGTCTGTGATTTTTATCGATATGATGTAGTACTATAATTTTATTATACTTCCAAAACTCGAATAGTTCTAAAAATTATAAGCAACTTTTATAACATAAAACACTGATAAATTTATAAAATTTTTTCACTAACATTTTTTATATATTTTTATTTACCTAAATTATACATTAAATTAAGAACTTTTTTCTACAGGAAAAATTAGTTTTAGAAAGAATAATAATATACTTTTTATAAAAAAATATTTCTACCTTCATGTCTAAAAAAAAATTTCACAAATAAAAATATGAAATTAGGAATAAATAAATATAATTACAGGATCAGAGAAACAGATCAAAATTACGAAATATCTGAAAATTTTTATTTGTTAACAGCAACTATCATATTGCGTTGAAAAATTGCAGGTGTAAATTATAATTGGTTTCTCACAGTACTGATTTGTTTATATATATTTCTACTATCTTCTTGTTATAAAAATGTTGAACTGTACATATATATCTTTATTTTAAGTATATACTTAACTAATGAAAATAATTGTAAAAACAATTATATCATTTGATTAAGTGCATTCACCAACAATTTTTTAACACTTGCACACATATAGACAAGAAAATTATAAAAAGATTCTCAACCTTACCTCTTTTATATTTTAACAATTCAAAAGAAATCAAAGAATAAATAAAAAAGTTGAGGTCATAAAATGTATAATACAAAGAAAAAATATGACTCACTGGATGAAACACTTCATTTCATTTCGAACTCATTTGAAAAATAAATTACTTTTAATGTTTATAATCAAGATTAATACTTCAGAAGATCAAAAGCTTTAGTTTTGACTACAAGCCTCCCTTTTAACAATCTAAACCATTGTCTACAATGATTCTCGCTTTACTAATGTAATAATTTTCATTTAAATCATTCTCGTAACAAAACTTTTACATCCTCATTGCACGTCTAAAATTAAAAAAAAAGGAGACAAACAAAAACCGCGATATTAATACTCTTAAACCAAGTACCGTCAGTATAAAAAAGCGCCAACAATGTTTTCGTAACGAAATCTCCCAGCCAGGTTCATTTTAATCTTACGTGTTTTGGGTACAATATTCAATATCTTTTTAATCGCTCGGATATAACTAGTAGAAATTTTAGAAAGTCAGATATAGTTATATACATATTAGAGAAAAAGATAAATTGAAAAAAACATCAAAGGAATCACCGTCAAATCGTTATTACATTATACATTATACGTATTAAACACACTCCACACGTTTCCCAAATAACCTTTAATCTTCCTGCGCACGGGCTTATACATATAGTAATTCTGTATATTTTGGACGAGATATCTCGTTATAGTGCACAGGAGGGTTAACTTTGATGACGTGAGTTTACCCGTCTCTGTTGATAGTAACACTGTCGAGGTTGAGTGAGTTGTAGGTCATCTCAGCCAGACTGTCGATGTAATCTCTAAAAGTCACAAGATTCTACTCGGTGACGACGAGCTCAAACTGCTTCTCGTCATTTTTCAGCTTATATTTACAAACTTCCGAGGACACATTCACAATGACGGGCCATCGTCGGCACTGGTCCTATTTGCCGTTCACCAGATCACCATCTTGATTATGTTACTAGAGTCCGACAGCTGATCCACCCTGAGCACAAACTTCTCCAGAAATCGCTTGGTGGTGGACGTGGTTTTCTCACTGCCCATTTCTTCTTTGCTGCACTCCCAATGGAATGAGGCGCTAGATGCACCAGAGATAGCTGGCGTAAGAGATGTGGGTGTCAACCTTGTGCTGGCAAGCGCTGCTCCTGGAGTGGAAGATCTCGTCGCAGAGTAGGCATAGTTGTCATCATGTATCCAACCGCAATGGAACCGACATGATTCCCGCGTGATGAGGAGCTCTTTTTCTTTTAGAATGGCAGTTTTTACATTTTATTAAAATGACTGTGTCTCTAGTTCATGCAACTGTTCTTTTAATTGTGAATAACGAATTTGTAGAGCCTGTTCCCTTTCTTTCTGGCGATCTACATCCTCCATCAAAGCATCAAGTCTTCTTGGTAAAGCAGCTTCTTCTTGGTTTTGCAAAAATTTAAAGGTCGACAACTCTAATCTTAATTGTTCTATCTGATCATTTAAGTCGTTGTATTGTTTTGTCAATACTTGCGCTCGGTTCTGAAAAAAATGTATAATTTTAATTAGTTTTTAATCTAACGATAGTTAAATCCTGATTATAATGTGTACGTATACTGTACCTGATAGCCTCCTAGTACGACTTTTAACTTTTTTTCCATTTTAGCTGCTCGTTTTGCTTCGCCAGTCATGTGCATACGATTTTCTTCCAATTTTCTTTCACAAGCTTCAATTCTATCTTTTTTAGAAGCCAGTGTAGCTCGTGTATATCGCTTTTGTGCTTCTAAATACAAAATCTAGAAAAAATTAAAAATAAAAGGTACATATTCATTTATAACATTTTAAATATGCTTTGAAAGTAATTAATTTTTTGTTATACACTACCTGGGATAAACATTCTTCCCAAACTGTGGAATAAGATTCTAAGCTTAAATCACCATGCGCCATCCCTTCCTTGACCACAACCATTTCTTCTTTTAAAATTTTTTTGGCCTATAAAAAGAGATTTAAATACATAATTTGTAAAGAGATCTATACAAAATTACGAGTTAATAAAAAAAAGTAAAATATAAAACTTACATTTTCAAGTTCTTCTTTTGAGAACTCTTCATAAGGATGTTGATCTAAATAGTTTTGTGCTTGATTTGCAATTGTCTGTGCCCGTTTGTGATTAGGCTGCACTGAATTATGTAATGCATCATAATGCATCATTGTTAACATCTCTTGTTTAATTAATTCTTCAGCCTGCAAAATTAAAGATGTATAATGGATATAACATTAATGGATCTTGTTTTGTTGTCAACTAAGGTAACGAAGGTTATTTACTCTTTGTAAATCTGTTAATTGCACTTCTGTAGATGGCCTAAGTATGTTCATGTTTACTTCATTCGGCCGTGGAAGCCCTCTTTGTATCACTTGGGACCGCTTGGCCAATTCTAATTTTTCTATAAAAAGAAACATTAATTTTTGAATATTAATACACGTAATGGTTTATCGAATATCAACTATGTAAAAAATTTTTCACTAGTGCGTAAAGTGCTTACTTTACACACTGAGTGTGTAAAGCGTTTTACTTTACGCACTCAGGGTACCACTTTACGCACTCGTGAAAAAAATTGGTTGCTTGACCCACACTAAAAGGGCATCTAGAGTCGAGTTTACGGACTCACTTATAAAAAATATCGTTCGACACATGTGCGCGAAGTAGGTGAACCTCGCACGGATGTTTTGTCAAATGTATTGGACAAATTGCCGTGCCAGAATAGCGTGCTTTACGCACTAGTATCGAAATATATTATTTCGTCACAAGGCCATAAAATTCGGCTTCGCTAGTCCTCGTACGCGACAATCAACACTCAAGCCGTGAAATCTTACTGCCGTGTGACGAACATTTTTTTTGGTGTTCTAGATGTAAATCTTATTTTTCGTACAGTTTTCTACGTATGGTAGTCTGTAAAATTCAATTTTATAAAAAGTCCGTAATTAACATATTCAATTTATTAACGTAAAATGAATCATTTTAGATTTCTTTTTAATTTAAGGAATGGCCGTGAAATTGAATTATACGGCTCTAATACCAAAAAATATATTTACGTTGTTCTAGTATTTCTTGTTGTCTTCTAGCATCGACATCAGCTTGATCTTCAATGACATTATCCGTTGTATAACTATCTTCGTCCTCACTTCCTTGGTCCTTTGGTGCCATTAGTTGGTAATCATTTTTAGGTATAGGTAACGTGCTGAAGTCTTCTCGTAATTGATTTTTCATCTTCAAAAATAAATAAAATATAAAATGATTACAAATAAAATACGAGATGTCACTCGTGGCTGCATTGTATTATTTATTTCTAATTAAACTATTATATATAAGCTTGAGTTTTTTTAAATTTTACCTGCTTTTGAATTATAGGTGTTTCAGATGCTTCCATTGCTTCTTCGGGATTGATATTTAATTTATCCCGAATTGGAGTTTGTGCAGCTGTAGCACCTGGTTGTCTAACAGAACCAGGTGTAGCAAATGGAGCTGGAGAAGCATCGCTTCTCTGAGATCTAAATGGTGTTGCTAACACTGTGTTAGGTGTTGCCACTATATTGGATGTGGGTACTACTGTACTAAAGTCAGCATTTGTTAGAGCTGTGTTCATTCCACCTGGAATTTTTTTTATTTATTTAACTGTAATATCACATATTACATGTTTTAAAATAAATGTATTTAATATTAAAATATAAATGTTTCCTGTTGAAAACTGACTGATATAAAAAATGTATTTTTGAAATTGTAAGAAATGTACCTTTTAAAGGTGTATCAACGTGTGTAAGAGCCATCACATTTTGGGCTTCTTGTAGTACCCTGTCAACTGCAGCTGGAGTTCTAGGAGTTGTAGCTGTATTTGGAGTTAAAGAATAGTCTGCTAGTAAACAATCTGACGAACGGTGTCCGTTTTCTAAAGCTATTTCTCGTGCAGCCTAAGACATTTTAATTTTTATTTAACGTGTTTTCAGTGATTGATGATATTCTTTTGTAAGAAATGCATCTTGTAAAATATTTTAATTGTTAAAAGATAAATAAATTACCTCAGAAGCTCTACCTAACTTTACAACTTGTTGTAATTCGCTATCAGAAATTTGTGGTGCTGGAAGCACTAATTTACTCCTTTTCCTGACCGGTTCCGCATTTGACATATTTGTTGGTATATCATTTTCTTTCCTTTGTTTTAATTTTTGTTTGTCTTTTTTCCTTTCCTGCTCTTCTTTTTCCTGCCAAGTTAATTGATTTTGTTGTTTTAATTTTGAAAAGTCTGATGCCAAAGGGTCAATCTCTTCAGTTGATGTATCATAAAATCCTGGGGCTGGTTTCTTTTCAAATGGGATTTCAGTATTATAATTAATCCCACGTTTTCTTTTACTTTTTTGAGCCACTGAAATTCCAGCTGCCCGTAGTTCCCTACGCTTTTGCAAAGCAGCCAGTCTACGCGCTTCTTCTAGCTGCTTTTCACGAGCCTTTCTTTTTGCTTTTTTACCCTGCGTATTTGCTAGCCTTGCCCTAGCTTCTGATAACATTTCCAGTTCTGAAATAACATAATAGTTATTAAATAATATAAATTGATAATAAATAATTTTTAATAGAATAATGATATAAAATATTCAAACCATCTTCATCCATGTCTTTAGGATCAGGACGTGCTGGTTTTGTTTCAGGATTCGGGTCTATTTCTCCTGGTTTTAATTTCCTGGGGTCATCTACACTCTCATCTCCTTCTTCTTTTTTTTGTGCTTGATCCCTAAAAATAAATAAATTAAATTTAATCAGTGCTCGCAAGGTAATCATTTATATATAAATATCTCATTTAACATCTAATACATGTGAAGAAATAATTTAAGAATACATACAGTAGATATTCATATCGTTCTAAGCACTGTGCTGCTGTCCTACCAATGATTGGCGCTATGGTCCTCCATTGCGTTGGCATTAATTTGGCTAAATGTAGCAGTTTTTCGTCCTCTTCGCGGCTCCATTCTGTCTTTTTAATACTTGGATCAAGCCATTCGAACCATCTCGCTTTGCATTGCTTTGCAGATTTTCTGTGCAACAGAGAAGCAATACGGCTCCATTGATTTTTCCCATACTTCATGACAGCTGCCTTGAGAATTTCATCCTGAAATTAGAAATTAGTTACAGCAAAAAAATTCAATTTTTTAAAAAAATTTCAATTGTTTATTTAATAAATATACATAGATGCTTTAGAACCAAAACATAAATTTATTAATATTACTTTATTTGAATTTGAAATGATGTGCTGGTCCTGCAAAAACCTATGTACCTATATTAAATTTGTTTTGATTAGCTATTCTTTTGATCGAGAGATATGTCGAAGAGACTATATGTACTCTCAACTGTTCTTGTTTCACTCTCATGGTAATCAAGACCAATTATATTTAACATATAAATCAAATTTCTATATTATTAAAACCTTAATTAAATACTTGCTCGAAAATTATCTTAATTCCATCAGATTTTAAATTGTTTGAAGGTTATTAAAGATTATTATTTAAATATTGAAAATTATTTCAACTTACCTCCGTATTTCGCCAAACACCACCTTTAATCATTATTCGTGGCATATTGGTGGCTTTTTGCTAATCTGATTACGTTAAATGAATTTCTGTTTCTTACTGCAGAAAAAATATTAAAGGATTAAATAGCAGTTTAATAATACGAGTAAAAATTACAACGGGTACTTGGGCAAACATTTACAACAGAGCAGATCGAGCTGTAATACAACACAAGATTACAAAAATGATACGAATCTAGCGAAGCAAATCTCACTCCCGCACTGCACACGCCGCCACTACCGGTACTGGTATTGTTGGTATTGGTAATGACCAGTGTTGATTGTGTTTTCGGCTACGCTCATTTTCTATGACTGAACGCAACTAGCGACGCAAGCGGGATGACGCGTAAGCCTCCAACGCGTTCAAATGAATTCTATTTTTAATATTCTTATCGCTACAATTAGTATAAGAATTTATTCGTATTATTAAAATAGTGTAATAAATATCAAAATTTATAAATTTATAAATGTTATTAAATAAATAATAATAAGAATGCGATGTATGCTATTTGAGTAAAAATTATTTTATTTAAAAATATATTGACAATAACTTTTTATTTTCTTGACAAATATAATGAATTAGTTTCTACATAATTATGATAAGAATTATAATTTTGATGAATATGGCAATGAATTACTTTTATCGTAAAAATATA
>UELV01134943.1:0-23060 GCA_900490015.1 Megastigmus stigmatizans | reverse complement strand
TATATATATTATATATATTATAAAGCGAAATTATTCCATTAAATGCAAAGATACTATACTAATGAAACTACTATAATAAAAGACATACACTTTATGCAGTATGCGAAAATAATATGCTTATGTGTCTAACCAAATATGAAAATTGTCATTTTTGTACAATCATTCATGTATTCTCTATTATGCGTGATTATGCGCCTGTTATTTATAATAGTTAAAATAATACATTATTCCAGTTAATGTATAACGATGTTAGAAGCCGCCTCTTTTTCTTGTTATTAAGAGAATAAATGATGCCTTTTGTTACATTATTGAAGTGTTATATTTTATTTGTTCCTATATTAATTAATTAATTTAAGGTTTGTTGTCATTTAAATTATAAAGAACAGTATCAAAAGGTTTGTTTCCTTTTACTTGTACTATAAATTATTAGTTTTCTGAAACTTTATAAATATATAAGTTCATCAATAAGTATACAGTTCATTGAAAAAATTTACAAAATTAAAGTATAAAATTAAATATACATATCTAATTTTTTTATTTTTTATAAAGAAATCATAATCTGCAAATACTCAGTACATACTGTAAAATATTAAAATGTCCCTAGACATAGATCGCACCGCACAGTGCAAAATAGTGCTAGTTGAACAAGTACTTTATATCAGTATATTCATATATATACATAATTAATCGATTATTTATATTATCTTTTATTCATTTCAGTTTGATTTTTATCAGTAAGAGTATATAAGTACTGATATACATGAGCAATAGTGAGACTCCCGCAAGTAATTTTTGAAAATCTGAAGAAATGTATTCCATCACATATATCTATATATAGATAGGTTTCGTCCAGCGAGTTGCCGGAGGCCTTATCAAGTGTGGGAAAAGTGTGAACGCTGAATGTTGATGCGCGGTGATAGTAAGTATGGACTTGTGTATGTTTGACAGCTCATCGCCTTGCATTTCTATGGGATAACTGGTAATAATTTTTAGAAATGAAAGAGAATTTACATTCCATGATTCAGGATCGATCTAAATAAAAATATGAATTTTCAAATATCAAATACTGAGTGTTTTGGACTGCATGAAAAAATAGCAAGTTTTACAGCAAAATAAAATAATAATAATAATAATAAGTTCGTGCAAAACTTTGGTACTCTCAAAAATAAAGGTACTCTTGACGTATACAGATTTGAGGCTAATGGTGACCGAGCGTGGATGATTGTCTGTTTTTTATTTTATCTGCATATAATATGTCGAATATTGAAATGATTACTCGTTGCTCGATATGTATTTTAGTACGAAATTATACATATGTTTAATATCATCAACAGTATAACAAAAGCAAAAGTTTGTATTTATAAGACGTATATTGTTTTGTATCATGTGGTTGTGTACATGCAAGTATTATATTTTTTATTTGCAACCTGCTTATGTGATATCGCCTATTATTGGCTACAGGCAATTTACTCCGTGATGTCTTATGTCTATGAATCGATTTTCGTCATACTAACATTAATAACATTTAATTTATTCGTAGTCAAGTATAGGCATGTGGGATATTCAATGTTAATAGAACTAACTTCTTCAGTTCCAAAATCGATCGTACATACGTACAAAGTGTCGCGCATTGCCAACTTACTTGCTTAAAACTGATACTTCAATTCTTTACGCCCGGAAAACAGAATTCGAAGTGATTTGATTCCCTTATGTAGAATATCTTATGTTAAAACCGAATTGTTGCAATATAATTTCAAAATATCTCAAAGCCAATAAGAAGAAAACAGATTTGACACTACTAGTTTAATGATTTAAAATTATGTTTGGTGGAATCGAGCAGTATTTTTCAATCCTAATATTTTTAAAACATCCATTTGCGGCCCTTGAGCCCATTGAAACTTTTTCTTAATATATCATAAAATCATCTAACAACTTACTGAAGTCTGAAATCCGAATCGCTATAGGAGAGATTATAAATATAATATTGAGATATCAATGATATGTATGTTTATTGTACCTTAGCATGTCTAGAATGTATAAATAAAACTTGTAAAATATCTTACTTTATACCTTATATCTATATGCTTTTCCTGTTGCGCGAACTGTGTTGCGTCAAGATTTTACTTCTTGCGTTCATTGGTATTAATTCAGAGTATAAATTAATCAAAAAGGCTGAAGCTGTAATGTTTTATTAAAAATTATCAACACTCTTAGATCAAACATAATATGAGACTATGTGAATAATATATTGAAACCCATGCATAAAAACTTATCAGTGAATGATCGCGATAATACACTTTCTATGAAAAATAAATATTTCGGTAGTTCTGCTTATTTATGTTTAAGTGCAAGATAGATAAACATTATAAGGATCATAAGAAAAGTCTTCAAGAATGCGATGGTATCCCCTCATATTGCTTGGGTACGTTTAAATCAGCAATAAGTAATCTTGATGCGCAAATCTTTTGTTAAGTATTTATCTTATAGTAAAGTATTTTCGTCTACTATACTTATTTTAATGTTTATTTAATAAATTTTCCACACAATCTTTGAATTAAAAATTTTCGTATTATAGGTACACATTTATACAAGGAAATATTTTTTGTCATACAATGTCAAATAGGTACGCATCCCCTGTTAGTGAAATAACAGGATTACTGCAGGATTCAAGTCAGGTGAAAAAAAACTTTTTATGATGGAGTGAGTTATGGGTGCCCAAATATTACACCTATACTTATTAGTAAAGCCTGTGAGTAGGTTCGAGCAAAAGCATGAATACCGAGTACAAATTTGCTGATTGGCGTAATATTATCGATAAGATATTCATATCTTTATCATAGAATTATAAGCAACGAATTAGTCAATCGTTAGCAGCACCCTTTTCTCTTATTGAACATGTTCGAATTATAAAATAGTATCATATAGTATAGAAGTTGAATAAAATAGGTTTCTAAAATTTGTTTTTTGAATTCTTTAACTTTTTATTACAATTTATGCAAGTATATTAAAATCATAAATAAATGAGATTAACCAAATTATAACGGTAATTTATAAGTATTGAAAAATGAAAATGTCAAAAAGTAGAACATTACGCCATAACACCTCATATACCGCACACACTAAAAATTTCAATAAAGTCTACGTGAAAGAGTTCTTAATAAAACATATCAAAGTCAACTCAATATTTATCTAGTCTGTAAAAATTTTTAATACATGTTTTTATTCATAAAAGGATCTATCAATGCAAAATGGTATATATAATTAAAAAAAAGGCTAACGAGGATCGATTGCAATAAGAAATCTCTCGAGAGCTCTTAATACTCTTCGGCACCCTCGCCTTCGCTCTCGATCGAATCCATGCCAACCTCTTCGTAATCCTTCTCGAGTGCAGCCAAATCCTCGCGAGCCTCGGAGAATTCACCTTTCTCCATATACCCATAGACGCGCCCGGGCCTCGGCGATCGCCGGTGTGTTCGACAACACGCAGACGGCGCGTTGAATCTGAAAAGTACACGGAATACACAGAATATTAGCATTGGATTCAATTTGGCAATCGATACAAAACAATATCGATAAACGAGTGGAATAATAATAAGTAAGCTTATCTTGGCCAAGTCTCTATCAGGGACGACGGTAGGCTGCTGATAGGTGATGCCCACTTTGAATCCGGTCGGGCACCAGTCGACGAACCGTATGGTGCGCTTGGTCTTGATGGTGGCGATCGCGGCGTTGACGTCCTTGGGCACGACGTTGCCACGGTAGAGCATGCAGCAGGCCATGTACTTGCCGTGTCGGTGTTCGTACCTCGTCTAAGATCGATCGTGCAACGACATAATTTTGCCTATCAATTTTCGACTAAGCACATAACATGTCAGTACCTTCAACTTTGTATCTCTAGTTTCCTCTGGGCTTATATCGTTGGAGAGGCAGCTGCTCTCGCTGTCTCTCTCGTGTGTCTGATTTCACCTGAAAAGGTCCGCGAAAACGCGAACCCGGGTGGCTTTTCGAGCAAAAATTGATAGGTAAAATTATACAAGTCAATTTAAATTTTGTGAAAACTCATTATTTTCTAAATTTTTTAAATTATGCCGATACTTAATTAATATGTTTATAGACTTAAGTTACATCAAAGGAAAAAATTATTTTTACATTTTTTCTCCATATTACAGATGCTAAGGTACAATAAACATACATATCATTGATATCTCAATATTATATTTATAATCTCTCCTACAGCGATTCGGTTTTTAGACTTCAGTAAGTTTAGTTGATTTGATTTCAACAGTTCCCAAGACCATTCGCGACAATCGCAACCGTCACATTACTCCACACCCACAATATATCGCGAACGTCAAACTCAACCAGCTGCCAGCAGCCACTCGCAGCCAGTCAGCGAACGCCGAACGCACTAACCTAAAATACACCCACACAAACGCGACTCGCGAGGGCGCAAAGTCATCAGTGTAAGTTGTGTCGTTGTGTGTATGTGTCAAGTTGCAAGGAAGGAGTCACTTTATGATTTTATCCCACATTCATTTTCAGTGTAAAGAAAACAATTTTGTTATTTATTTACGATTAGCACTTGTAAGACTGAACGTCTGACTTTCAGGAGAAGCATCCCAGAAGAAGAGTGGCGGTAAGGCTCATCAGCTCGCAGTAGATATTCCCCGAAGAGGATCGAGGCTATGCCGGCGACGCCCATTCATATCCTTGCGAATTAGTTGGACTCGTCCACACCCGAGAGGAAGCATCTGTACAGCCCAGGCGGAGAGTTGTTTCGATCTACTGATTCCTAGAGGACAGTAACACAATGGATAGCAAGGGTAGAAAAGTCATCGTCTGTGATAATGGAACGGGGGTAAGGTTATGTTTCACGGCACCTACTCACACTCTTAGTGTTCTGAAATTCTGTGACTCATGCAATCTTTATCAAACTAGAAAAATGCGTATTTACTTATGAGAATTTTCTTTAATTGGGTTTAATACTACAGAAAACGGTATATTTTCTGATCATTTTTGTTGTTGCTCTTTTTGATAAAAATAAAAAGTAATCAATAGTATTTGGATACATTTTATATATAACTTTCACTGGTGAATGTAGCTATTCAAATGCACGAAGACTTATACTATTACTGAAAGAATTTCTATAATTGTAATAACAATTTTTTAACAAGGTTCAATCGTGAAATGTTTAATTCGGCATAGAAATTAATTGATAGTATCTTTTGTCCTATACAACTGCATTAGTTCATGAAAAATATCTGTTTTCATGCTCAATTTATTTTATTTCATATTCATGAAATGTTAGAGAATATCAATTTTATTATTAAATGCAATATAGCTGCTTTTTTAATAATTTAATCATTATTTTAGAAAAATTACTTTGATAACATCCTCTTTTGTTATAATTGATTTTTAGTTTGTCAAATGCGGATATGCAGGAGCTAATTTTCCAGCCCACATATTTCCATCAATAGTAGGACGACCCATCATCCGTGCTGCCAACAAGATAGGAGACATCGACATCAAGGTAAGATATTCATTTTATACAAAATAGATCGAAGAATGAAAGGAAGTATCTCCTTCATGACTCGTTTCGCTCATAGATCATGTCTCAAAGCCAACGAATCTCGGTGTACTCTGAGATCTGAGCCATGAGTTAAAGCGATCTAATTACGGTGTTCTATATATTTTCAGCAAGAACTTTGTGTCCGTGTAAGTTGATTTCTGGAGTCACACGCGACATCACGCACTGATCAGAACTCGGTTATTCAAAAATCTAGCGATGCACCCTCGCACGCTTGCAAGTTAGAAAAAAGAGAGTGAGATAATGATGTGTCAAAAGTTTCCCCTTTTCCTTCGTGGCGTTATGATTTTTAGAAGCTAGATTTTTACTCTCGTGCGTTTAGAGCATTAAAAAGCAAAAAGCCTCGAATCGCGAAGAGAACTAACACAACCCTTTTCAAGCGAATAATACCTCCAGATATTCCCTGTAAGTTTTCTCTTTGAGCGTGCCTAATAGTAATAATGATTTTTGTATGTTGCGTGCTTGCCTTTGCCTCTGCTAGGATGTGCTTGAGATGCCTGTAAGTCTAAAACGCACTTCTTGTCATTGATAGTAGATTTTAATTATTAAAATTTGATTTAATAAATTTAAAATCGATTAGATTTGATATAGATTGTTGTTCCTCAGTGTTTGTGTTGTGAAATTAAGTAATAGAGTCATTGTACTCTTTATTTTGTCGTGAGCGAGATAATCGTTTGAAAATTTTTCTACAGGACCTCATGGTTGGCGAGGAAGCTAGCAAATTACGGTCTATGTTGGAAATTAATTATCCAATGCAAAATGGTATTGTTCGGTAAGAATTTCTATACTATAATCCATTCTGTAACAGCAGAGAAATTTTCAACAAGTTTTGTATTAAATGTCACTTTATATTATTGTAGGAACTGGGAAGACATGCGCCATGTTTGGGATTATACATTTGGACCAGAAAAAATGAACATCAATCCACGAGAATGTAAAATCCTGTTGACAGAACCACCAATGAATCCAATAACAAATAGGAAAAAAATGATCGAAGTATGATAAATGGAAAACAAAATGATTTTTTAAGCTTTGAAATTAACTCTTTAATATTGAATAACTAATATTAAAATGTTGCTTTCCATTTTAATATTAATATTAAATTTTATTGTATATTGTGTATAGGTAATGTTTGAAAAATACCAATTCGCTGGCGTATATATTGCCATTCAAGCGGTATTAACGCTGTATGCTCAAGGTTTGATCAGTGGTGTCGTCGTTGACTCTGGTGATGGTGTGACCCATATATGTCCAGTATATGAAGAGTATGCTCTGCCACATCTTACACGAAGGTTAGATATAGCTGGACGCGACATAACCATGTACCTCATTAAGTTACTACTACAGCGCGGTTATGCTTTCAACCATTCCGCAGACTTTGAGACTGTAAGAATGATTAAGGAAAAATTGTGTTATATAGGATATGACATTGAAACTGAAGAAAAATTAGCTCTTGAGACGACAGTTCTCGTGGAATCGTATACTGTGAGTGACTTATTTTTTTTTGCTACTGGAGATAAAAGTTGTTTTCTGTAAAAATTAATATTATGATTCTATATTTTTGACAGCTACCTGATGGTCGAGTGATAAAAGTTGGGGGAGAAAGATTTGCTGCGCCTGAAGCACTGTTTCAGCCTCATTTGATCAATGTTGAGGCTCAGGGTATTGCCGAGTTAGTGTTTAACACGATTCAATCGGCTGATATTGACATGCGCAGCGAACTTTACAAACACATCATACTTAGTGGGGGCAGTACTATGTATCCTGGCCTTCCTTCAAGGCTCGAACGAGAAATCAAACAGCTTTATCTACAGCGAGTATTGAAAAATGATATTACGAAGTTGAATGTAAGCCAATACACATTTTCGTTTATTTTAAATCGCGATTGAGATATAAATGTGAAAACTTTTAATAAAACACTTTATTGTGTTACAGAGATTTAAGATCAAAATCGAGGATTCACCAAGGCGAAAAGACATAGTGTTCATAGGTGGCGCAGTACTTGCGGAGATCACCAAAGACCGCGACAGCTTTTGGATCATGCGCGAGGAGTACCAAGAGCAGGGACTGAATGTAATTAGAAAATTAGGTTCGTCTTACGCCTGAGAACAACCATCCTAATTTATTGAAGGAACGCATTTACTAGTACATAGGAGAATAAAAATGCGCGTCTTTGTGGAAACATCGCCGGCGAAGAACGACTATAAGTGCAAATATTGAGCTTGCACCAGAAAAAGTGCGCGAAAATCATGGGACTTTGCGCAAATAAACAGTAATTAATACGTAAACGCTCAACAAAAGTACAGTCATTCAGAATTACTTTATTGTTATTCCAGCGTCGGTATTAAGCACCAATATGATAATTACGTCGATCGAATATGTATTTAAAGAGATGCTTTCGCATGTCTTATGAATTTCCACGACGTATTTTTTTGTAAATATATTAATACTTTATTAAAAAAAGAAATTGAAGTTACACGTCGTTGCAATTCTTCAATGAAAAAATATCATCGACCATACATTCCTAAATTTATTTTTTTTATTTTCCCAATAGTAAATCGACGAGTATTGACTGTATTGACAGAATAGTGTTATTAATTAAATAATTTTAAATTTCTAAAAATGAATTATGTGTTTTGAAATACGACTCTTTAGCAAATAAAATGTGTAAATAGTCACTGCATAGTCCATATCAGATTTCAGTTCCATCGTTAAATCACTTGAATCGTTTAATATTCATTCTTTCATTTATCGTTTTGCAGAGTAGATTTCCAACTTTTTTATACTCGAAAAATCAGATTGAAATTTAAAACAAATAGATAATATTTTAGAAATAAAATGGAAGAGCAGCACAACGACTATATCGAAGATAAACACCCATGATCATCTCATACCAAAAATTTGACAACTGGTTATAAGTACCTCTTCTAACGAGCACCACTCGCAATAACTTTCCACGACGGATATACAAGCCAAGATAGGCAGAGAGGGAGAGGAATAAGAGGATGACGTCAGCTGCAGCCGCAATATGTGGGCTTTCGCTTTAGTGAGTATCGCGCGCGCTGTCTCTGCAACACCACGAGCGAGTTTTCACCAAAAAAAAAAAAAAAAAAAAATAAATACAAATTCGGGGAGACTCGAGTACGCGCGTGCTAAAGCCCGATGATGAAATCCACGTTTATCGTAAGTGCCGTGGAATTACCGCAAGCACGTACTTACGTGCCGTGTACCTGATCGACCCCGCATTCAAGGGGACTTAACAATTCAAGGATATAAAAATTTCACATCGGTCTCTAGCATCGTCCGCCGTCAGGAGGATGCCGGCGATACGCGATCCCGCAGCCGACAGACCGTAAGACAACTCCCGCAATATTTACCCATCGTTCCATTCATGAATTCACCCACGGGAAAATTGGATTATCGAAAGAGTTTCGTCTAAAGTCGCCGGGTTACGTGTGGCCGATTTTTCCTCGCGAGTAATTTCGTCTTGATGGTGCAAAAGTGTGGTTACGTAAATATATAGGCAACGGCTGTGTGCTCATGTACCGCTGTCGAGCGTTTGATTTTAGTGCGTGCGTCGTTGTATTTTTGGTGGGTGCTTATTACGGGTGAACGCGTCAGTCGCGAGTCTTGACGACGAGAATTTAAGCTGTCGTTGAAGTGATGAACAGCCGCGTGGCTTTTCCGTTCGGATGAAAGACTTTTTTTTTTGTTGATGATCTATCATCGACTACATATGTAGTCTGCTGAGCATTCGGAGCAGTCAGCTGATCGATATAGTACTATCTTTGTACTATACCCCCGAGAAACATAAATACGCACGTGTACTTGTACGGACGCTTTACGATATCAATTTTAGTTTATGCGCACTTCAATGAAAGTGTTGAATGAAATTATATAGTTCAGCGGGTGGAATACTTACGACGGGGTTGTTTTTCTTTTTTTGTCGGCGCTCGCGCATGTGAAGAATTGTGTTTCGTATATCGGGTTGTTTTCGAGGTCGCTCAGCCAGAATATGTGGGTCTTCTCGAAGTCTAATTAAAATTGGCGCTCCAGGAGATTGACGTATATTTCATTATTTTAGATTAAATTACACTTTTAAGACCATTTATTAGTCGTATTAAGTCGAGACATTTTACAAATAGTTTTTTCTTTTGGCAGGTTTAAACCTTTTATAATAAATATTCTTATCATTCGAATTCGTGCGTAATTACAGTACAATAATTTAGCGTAAGATTAAGAGCATGCTTAATTGATTTAGAATAAATTAACGGTATATCGTTTACTAAATGTTAAATATTAACTTTTCTAATATTGAATGTATTAGTTAGTATTATTGCATTATATTGCATATTTATCGAGGGGTAACGAAACAAATGATTACATGGTGCAATCATTTCATCTTATCTGATTATAAACGAGACACTCGAGCAAAACTATGAGAAAATGAAATCTCATGTGCAATTTAAGAACAATATTTTATTATATAGTGTATCAATAATAAATTTGAAATTGATATTATAGGTATTATACCTATATTTATTTTGACGTTTAAGGATGTTCTGGCTATACAATCAAATCCATAAGTTAGTTAAATTTAAAAATTAAGCTTTTATGATTTTAAAATATTATTTTACACAGAACTATACTCGTATTAAAGATTGAAACCGGTTAAAATTGATTTAAATGTGTTTGAAAGTATTTTCTGACTACATAAAGATTATTAATTTGACAAACTTTTGGCTGCGAATTTGCCCTTTTTGCCATGTTAATCCTGAATTGCTTCGTTTACCTAAGGTTTTTTCCTTAGTTTTTCCTCGATTATATGTGAATTTCGGTATCAAATTGATAGATATTCTATATAGCATGTTTTAAATTGACATTTATACTTATCAATAACTTTTAAACGATCTTCTCAATCCTTCTAACACTTTGTCGGTGATCTTGCATTGTTAAAATCTAATTATGTACAAACTTTCAAGCGTGTGTCAAAAGGTATCAAAGTCTTATATTATCTTTATTTAAATGATTTGAATTATGCAAATCCATAATATAAGTATGAATTATCAATTATTATTTAGCTCAATACTTATCATCGCAATTCCGTATAAAAGAGCGGTAATTCAGAATCAGTTTCAAATGTGCAACATCGCAGAATCAGTTTTCTGCTCAATTTACGTTGAAATTCTTCGATAGCGCTAATAATTTCAATTCAATTGTAACATATTCAAAGAATTTCTTTTACGTTAATCGTGTAAAAAGAAAACCCGCACCTTAAAATCGGCGAATTATCAGATCTTTTTGAAACGGATTCCGGGTTATTGTACATACAAGAAATTTTCGCGCTCGAGGTAAAAACTGACTCTACACTCAAGGCACACTGTAAAAAGAAAAAAAAAAGAATCCAATATATATATATATATATACTTAAGCGAGCAACGATCGGTCCATATTCAGTCCAGGAGTGGAATTCCTGTTCGCTGCCACATCGGGTGTAGCTGCCGGCTGCTTCACCAATCCCATCGACGTCATCAAGATCCGTCTTCAGCTGCAGGGCGAACTCGAGGCTCGGGGCTCCTATCGCAAGGTCTACCTCAATACCTTTCACGCCGCCTACACGATAGCACGCCACGAGGGCATATTCGCACTGCAGTCGGGAATAGCTCCCGCCCTGGTCTTTCAGATCTTTCTCAATGGCACGCGACTCGGTAGCTATCATTGCGCCAAGAGGTACGGCCTCATACTCAACGACAAGGGCGAGACCAGCATAATCAAGACTGCGCTCGTCTCCGGCGTCGCTGGTATCACCGGCGCCATCGTCGGCAGTCCATTTTACCTGGTATTTTATCCATCTCTTATTGATTATTTCTTGTTATCGTTATAGGATCATATGGTACTTGTACGAAAGTTGATATAAAAACAAAAGAAAATTTGTAAAATGATTACGCAAATTGTATACTTTAATGAGAATATCTGAAATTTCCATCGCTACAGCTGGATGTATATATTTTATTTTTGTTCATTGAAAACGATAAATGCCGATAGGTAAAGACGCAACTGCAGTCGCAATCGGCCAAGAGCATAGCCGTCGGTTTCCAGCATCACCATTCGGGCGTGGTAGACGCTTTCAGACACGTCTGGAGGGAGGGTGGCTTTTTTGGCCTCTATCGGGGCTGGTACGCGAATCTACCCAAGACCTTCGTCGGTTCGGCGACGCAACTCACGGTCTTCGGACTCATCACCGACTGGCTGAAGCCTTTTCAGGTACACTAACACTTGTCCCTCCTTTTCATTTATACAAATCCAAATCCAATCGTGTTTTTACTGCCTTAGCTCTTGATCGATTGTTTTCCCTATAGCCAAATCGAATATTATAATTTAGCAGTAGTATAAAATTACCATTGCAGCGGAATCTACGAATGTAAATATATTGTAGTTTGTTTGCTTGTCAGGCGTTTAAGGATAAGCCGTTATTCTTAACGTTCGTGGCTTCGCTCGTCAGTGGATGTTGTTTGGCTGTCGTAATGCAGCCGTTTGACGTTATATCTACGAGACTTTATAATCAGGGTGAGCCGCACTTTCAACAATTATTATTTCTTTTCGTAATATCATCGATACAGCAGGAGAGGGGCGCATATACAAATGAGTGAGTTGTTCGACTTTTTGGTTTTTAGGTACCGATGTCAAAGGACAGGGTGTTTATTACAATGGCCTATCCGACGCCCTGTACAAAGTCTTCAAGATCGAAGGTCTCCTAGGACTGTACAAGGGTATCTTTCCCACTCTGATGAGGAGTGCGCCTCACGTGATTCTGTGCCAAGTTTTCTACGAAAATCTCGCCCAGCTCTACGACGAGCTACATTGAATCTCGTCCCGGTTTATACCCTATACTCCTATACAAATACTCACGATTTATAGAAGAATTTTCGATTCTCCGCGGAGAAGATGTGAGAGGCTCGTAATCAAATACAAATATCGGGGCCGTTATAGGACGTGGATTTTTCTCTCGGTTTAACTAGAGAAAAGCGTCTGTATATCTTGTTGATTGATCGTTGCATCGTTGCATACGTCACTTGTAATTATAAAGATTACCTACTTAGCTCAGTTGAAGTTTGCAGATATTATACATATATACCATGATTATGTACTTACTGTATCGTTGACGAAAGTATTTCATTTACCTTTTACGGTGTACATTATTATTTATTTTTATTTTCCAGTCCGTCATTCGAGTGCAATAATGTCATGTTTTAATAGGTCCTATATATTTATTTGAGCGACAGCTACTGCTCATTTGTTTTATCGTATAATAATGTATTATATAGCGATGCGTGCACTGTGTAATTTATTTTATCGGTACTTTTTTTTGTATATTTATCGAAAATCATTTTAACCTTTACCCCTTATAATTTTCCCTTCTATTTTGTAATAATTTATATTATATACCCACAAATCATGGTGAGAAATAAATTTGGCCAGTATTGAATGAAGAAAAAGCGTTATACATCCTTATAAACGGGAACAATAAATTTATTTTCGGTTATATGAACAATTTTTATGATTTTTAGTCTTAAAAAGGTCCATTCGCTGTCGGGATTCAAATGTTTTCTTTACGTTGTAGAAACTGTTGTGAAGCTACAATTTTTCAGTATCGAGTTTCTATTGATATACAGAGCTAAAAGCGATTCCTAATTTCTTAACAATGTGATCGACGAGGCAACGCACAAGATAAGAAGAAACAATTACTAGAATAATCTTACATCGGTTCGTTCGTCAGCTTCGTTCGTGTTTAACAATAGTGGCGCACAGTTGTTATGTAAACGACGCGAATACCGCTATATAGGACATTGATGTTTTTGCGATCTTAAACAAAAAAAAAAAAAACAAATGTTAGCAATAAGGATACGCGAAAGAGGGTAAGAACATCTTGTAATTTGAATTTGTATTACCGCAGCAAAATTTTGAAAACCCATGGTGAGTATTCCTCCTGCTGTCAATTGACACGGTCTCAGGCATCGCAATGTCAAGAATCGCAACAAGTTCTGCGTTTTGATAGAGCTGCCGTACCATTCGTTCATATATCTATATGAGTGAAACGATAAAACGGGCTCCCGTATATATAGAAGTTACAATATTAATTTTAAAATCAAGGGTCGATTTATCGAGAACAGTTTGATATACTCACGCGTCCACATAAAGTCCCGAGCTTTGATCGATTAATTTTTGTCCCGGCCAGTTGATGTAAAACAAGTGCAGCATTATGCCTACCAAGATTGACACGTATCTACTGCGTTCCATAAAATCATCACGAATTTGGAGAATCTACAAATATAGTAATATGCCTATAATGATCTTTATCTATGTTAATCGAATCGCTATATTTTGTAATATCACTTACTAATACACACAAGACACTGACGTAGAGCCCGTTTATCCCTAATAAAAATAAGAAAGATGTCGAATAAGCCAATTCAAGATTATTCGCAAAACTGAAACATCACGTAAGTTCGGTTGATAAGATCTTTTTTTTTCTTCTTCATCGTGAGAAAATTAATTTTATATTTGTTTGCATTATTTGGGAATTAAAATATGTATTTTTGAATACTCAACTCTATAATTTTTTTATGCAGTTTGACCGTTTCTATGATCAGATTGTAAGCGATGTCTTCCTGTTTTGAATCAAAAGAATCATGGCCACCTTTAACGTATTTAGTGGACAAGAGCAGTCGGGACCTGAAACCTCGCATATAAAATATAATAATTTTTACGTTGGTGCACCAATCGAATTTACTTTTCTCTACGATATATTAATTTGCATTCCTGTAAAAATTCTATAGATCATTGATTGTCGCTAAATCACTGACATACACATGTATCATCGTTTTATTGCAATTTATGGCAGTTTCCATATTAACTGCTAAGTATAGATCAATATCTATTTTTAAAAAACACAGCTGATAAATTGACTAGTTCAATTACGCTGATACCACAAGTTGATTCTATACGTATAGTTCTTTTTTGTACGTATACACGGGATGAATTTTGTATAAGCCTATAGTTTTTTAATTTTTCATGTTCAACAAAAAATTTATAACCCTTCCTACAATGGTATTTTCCCTTACTCCAATAATATTGTTCAATATAAACTCACAATCAGAATCATACAGTTTCTCCAGCCGCAATATTTTGTAATTTCTATATTCAGCAAGAAATTTCAAACTTTAAAAACTTACTTGATTATCCCAAAAAATCCTATGCACTGTTCGATACACATTGCATAGGTGGAGTCGACGGTGCAAAGTACGAAGACCGATAAGGTGCATATCGCCGTCTCGTATAAAAAAATCTTTGCATAATTTTTTTCGTGATCGCACGGATAATCCCCGTAAGTTATGTACAGCAGTGGTCGTGATTCGTTCAGTGGATCCAACTTGTCGAAGAGCATCGGGGACAAGGGCATCGAGACGTAAAAAACCAAGGCCGAGTACATGTATGCTGGAAAAACATGTATTGGGGGATAAGACACATTCTGAAGTACATATGATTTTTTCTTTTTAACCAGAAAATTTGTCTTTCGATTACCGCGAAGGCCGTAGTTTTCGATCGATTAAAGTTTCTTGACTAATTATCGCATCCCCAAAACTATGATTACGGCTTTGAAATAATCTATTATGATCAGACTTGATATTTTTAATCTTGAACTACGCCCTTCGAGGTATTAGTAACACCGCCATCAGTGTCGATTATTATAAAAAATTCTGTATACTTATGTAAAGGAGTGTGACAAATCTTCCATTTTCGGAATATTCACGTATTATAGTCATTTCGTTTTCCTTCTTCAAGCTTCCCCAGTTTTCGGCAATACTATTGAATACAGCTGACAGCTTTATACGTTAGAAAAAAGTAGAATAAGATTAATATGCGTTTCGATCAACAGTCTATAGAGATTCAGCATCTCGTGTATCAATAAAATAAAATTACCTGCTCCTCTGCTAAAGCGGTGGTGATAAATTTCGTTATAATTCCCGCAAAATACAATAATACCGTGATATGAGCAAGTATCTTTTTTACATCCGAAGACTTACAGTTGTGCAAGCCATAGATCTATGAGAATTAACAAACCCATAACTACCAGAAAATTTTGTACCAATTAATTATACCTACGCTATACAATTAGATATTATAACATAGAGTTATTCAATAGAAAAATACTAATATAAAAATATATGTTTTGCTTTTAAGTATAAATTAATTGTTCCTAAACAAAGCACATCACGTAACAATCGTCTATACATCAAAGTAAAGCCGAGTAAAACGATCGGAAACTATATAGCTCTTAAGTTTAATAAAATTTAACACAAAAATTTCATTCGCCAAGAATAAAATATGAAACTGGTATATACTTGCATGCGGTATGATTATCGTAAATATCGATATTACAATGATCGCTTGGATCACACTTTTTTTAGAGCGTTCCTGATCGAACCAAAGACCAGAAGCTCGCATCAGAACCTTATTTATTATAAAATAACGACTGTCGAACATGTCCATCTTCCTGCGACGGAGTGTCTCGTGACTTTTTTTCTTTGTCTCCTCTCACCACCGTGACGTGTGCATATTTCTAACCACCCCAGAGTCCAAACACAGAGACAAAATGGAACTGGATATTAAATTTTTATTTTTACGCGAATATATATAGATAATATATAGCGTAGGTTTGCGGTGTACCGACGTTATATACAGCTCAATTTGCATACATAAAAATTTGCCCATACGCCCATAATTTTTTTAACCGCATAAAGGAATTGAGATAAAGCGCGAGACAGGGTAGTGGTCTAGAACCTGGTGATGATTCGCATGGCAAGATATTATATTATATAATGTGACTGTTATTATGACTTTTTTTTTATTCGTGCACCGAAATGGAAAAGTCTCGTCGATGAGATTAGCAAAAATTAATTTTTATTGAAATAAAGGGATTCGCGCAGTATTTGAGCGATAAAATTTTTTTTTTAAATTGGTATATAAACTAGGCGGTTTTAACGAATATCTTGCATCATTATGTAAGTACTTACCCACTTGAAATAATCCATGAATATAATTTTTGAAAACAAAATCCAACTGGAGAAAAGTAGAATTTAAATATAAATCAACTCGGTAGATAATTTTCCGAGTAGATTGCACGCATGATTACGAGAGATAAAAGCTATAGCACTGAGTGGTTTTTAAAGCAGTACAAGCATTTAATGCCGTAGTAGTCAGTGCAGATTGAAACAGCATGACAGCTGCGAATAAAGTTACACATGGCGATAAACCGTGAGATTTTAGTAAAAATTCTTTATCTTTTTGTTTTCAAGCTTTTTAATTATATTATATATAAATGCATTACTTTGTTTTGGATTAGAACTTTTTCTATAGTTATTGTATCACTGTGAAGTTCTTTCTTTAGAATGTTGCTTGTAAAATAAAAATTATATATATACTAAGCTGTTATCCTATCAGTTTGAAAACTATTACCTAACTCATCATAAATTCGTTTTAAATTTGATAATACTTAATAAATATATGTAACGAATATCCTAATAAATATCTGCATTGTTGTAAATTATGTCTAGGGTTTTGAATATTGGAATAGTAGTTTATCTATTATAATGAAATTGAAATTAGAATTAACGCCTCAAGTGTGTTTTCTTTGTGTAATTTGATAAAACATTAAATTGACGCATACTTTTTTCATTATTAAGATTTTTTTTTAGTTTAGCGCATTACAATAAATTGAACTATACCTACTTTAATAATTATGCGCTTATACGGCGTTCAATACTATAGACAAAATATCTTGTCAAATTAAGTACCAAACTGGTGTTTCTATTTATCATAAAAGAGTATCGTTATGAAACATCAAACTGTTTATCATTACCAATGATTTTCTAGTCACGATCCATTAGTACACACTTGAACCAAGATTGAATTGGAAAAAAAAAGAAGTAATATTGGATATAACATGATGTACTTTCTTCGTATAAACGTTTCGAATTCTTTCGATACCATGAAAATAAAAGGATGTATATAGTAAATTGGTTTACTCTCGTTCATTGCAATCATCTTATCATACAAACATCGCATGAAAAAAAAAACAACACGCAAATACCAAAGCCAATATATACAAAATAAGGAAAATTTTCAGAGCAGGCATCGAGTTCGCAATCGCAGGATTAGCAGGTATGGGTACGGGTTTCCTCACCAATCCAGCAGACGTCCTGAAGACAAGACTACAACTGCAGGGCGAACTCACAACACCTGGGACTTATCGCAAGACTTACAACGGCACCTTTCACGCGATTCGAAGGATCGTCCAGTACGAGGGTGTCTTAGGCTTACAGGCTGGATTGCTACCGGTTTTTGGTCTTCAAATTATAGTCAACGGCCTGAGACTCGGCTCCTATCATTTCGCTAAGCGACACGGATTGACGGTCAACGAGAACGGCGATACCAATGTACCGAGGACTGCCGCGGTTACGGGCTTCGCTGGAGCTGCTGCCTTTGTCATTGGCAGTCCTCTTTACTTGGTACCGTCTGTGATGATCGATGATTTTAGTTTTATTCCTACCCAATTATCTTTATTCGCGAAGATAATTCATTTGCTTTTACGGCAAATGAACCAACTGATAATAGCAATTTAAAAAGTGAACGCACATTTTTGTATATTTCTAAAGCAAGTTCAAAGTAGTTTGCCAAAAATAACGTTGTCAAAAAATGTGCTTCGCTTAACTACTCTCTACGTATTTTAGGATATATGCTAAAAGATTATTTTTAGGGAAGTATATCGAGTTACTGTCTCGGTTAAACCGCACCAACTCGAGTCTTGTATTTTTCTTGCAGGCCAAAATAAGATTGCAAACACGGGCCGCGCAAAGAAATTCGCTCGATGGTAATACCTTGAACACCTGGGTAATAATGAAATCACTGTGGCAGGAGGGTGGCTTCAAAAGCTTGTACAGAGGATGGAACGCCAATATTCCCCGTATGTTCGTAGGATCGGCTGTGCAGATGAGTCTCTTTGGAATGGTCACCGATCAGCTGAGACCGCTCGATGTTCGTATACATATAAGTAACTTTCGTATACCTCCTACATACATGAATTTTCTATGCAGACTTTTAGCGATCGACCGATACTTGTCACATTTCTAAGTTCCTCGGTTAGCGGCACTGTTATGCTCTTTTTCATTCACCCACTCGATATCATGTCTGTTAGACTTTACAATCAAGGTATTATGGAAATTTCATCATTTCGTATAAATGCATTTTCTTTGATTTTTGCGTGTGCATGAAACATCGGCTCTGTTTGTTGCAGGTGTAAACAGCCAAGGTAAAGGTGTACTTTACACTGGAATGCTGGATACGCTGGTGAAAATCGCTCGAACCGAAGGCTTTGCCGGTCTCTACAAGGGAGCGTTCCCGAATTGGTTGAGACTAGCACCTTACACTATACTCTGCCAAGTCTTGTATGAAAAGATCGCTCTGGTTTATGTGAATTTCAACAAATGAATACCTATTGCGAGTAAGATACTTTGTAGCGTAAACTTTAACATCGTATAGAATAAATCTAAGATAATATTATATAATAAATACCTGCCTAATATATGAAAATTTAATCCATTATTAACGAACACATGTATTTGGATATATTCAGACGAACGAAATCGTGCAGCTTTGAACTTATCTGTATCGAGTAAGTCTCTATATATTTCCGCAGTATTATTATCGTATCGGTAACGGAGCGCGCGAGACATTCCCACTATCTTGCACACACTTTATACTTACCTATATATATACACACATTTTTCAAACTTTCTGATCATCGCGCCTCGATCGTTTGCATCATTCGGATATATATAACGAGCGTAGCCGCATGCGTCGAGCGTTGCGCATGGCAAACATATATTTAGTCAGAGGAGAGCTGTAGAGTAGAGAGGAGGGGGTAAACCTCGTGCGCACTGTATCTGTACGCGTCAGTGGAGGTCCAAGTCAATGGCACGATGGATCTGCGGTGATTTTTTCAGTCGTGTACGCGTGAGCGTCGAGGGTCAAGCGGCGCCGCCAAAATTCTTGGTCTAACGTTAAAGTGTCTGTACAGTCTGTGATATATTATTACATAGCGAGGATGATCGCTAGCAAGCAGAATCGATCGGTCACCAGTGACAAACCGTGAGCTATGATCTATATATTTTTTTAATTTAACAAATGTTGAATACATGTTTTGTGGTGTGGATTCGTTGATCTTGTTTGGGATACGGAATGTTGTTTGGCGTGGACGATGAGGAGCTTTGCTTTTTGGAGAGTCCAGGGATGCTTGTATATCGATATTGGGTCGATTGCGTAATCGCATCACGTGTTTTGGATGTAGTGCGATGGGTTATATATATATATATATGCATCTGCTCACAGGTTGTTCGGATCTTTTCGTATAAAGTAGAAGATTGTGGCTTATCTTTGTTTACCTTGCAATTTTTTCAGTGACAATGAGTTGAATGTATTTTTTGCGCGTAATTACGAGCATTGGTCTAAATGATTGTTTAGTTCGAGCTAATTTTTTATTTGTACGGATTAATTGTATGGTTTAGTATGTTGTAAATAAGCGAGGGCCGATTAAATATTATTAAAATTTGATGTGAAGTTTAATGGTTGGCTGAAATCAAAGTAAGATTATTAAATTATTTAGATCAACAGATTTCTAGTTTACCGGCAATTCGATCTATACACTGTAATAATGAATCATTTTCAGTCCAAGGCTCATAATTTGTGTCCGCGCTAATTTAGTACAAGGTTTATATGAATGATAATTTATACATTATAATAATAGAAAATGATTACGAGTACAATACAAATTATATAAAAATAAGAGATTTTAAATATTTAAAAATCTTGTGCAAAAGGTGCTTGTAAAAAAATGTTGCTTTGGGCAAATGTGTATAATTATGAATACGATCGATTGGGATAGAAATTAATTTTTGACGTTAATTATAACTTACCAATCTTACACGTCTCATCTTGAAATTCTATACACTTCTTACCTTCAACCTAAAAATGCTGAAACCTTACAAATTCCCATCGTCCATACGTAAACACTTCTATTTTCAATCCCCGCAATTCGGAGCATATGAAACAATACAAAACCAGACATGACCAAAATAAAATAAGAAAAATCCCGTACAGTCCAGGGGTAGAGTTCGCGATCGGAGCTGCGGCAGCCGTAGGCGCCGGTTTCTTCACCAATCCCATCGACGTAGTCAAGATACGTCTCCAGCTCCAGGGTGAATTGGAGGCACGAGGCTCTTACACCCGGGTCTATCGCAACACCTTTCACGCGGCGTATCAAATCGCCCGCCACGAGGGTATATTCGCACTACAGTCGGGAATAGTTACCGCACTGGGATTCCAGGTGGTTCTCAACGGCACCCGACTAGGATCTTACAATCTTGCCAAGAGGTACGAGCTCACGCTCAATGCCAATGGCGAGACCAATGTTTTGAGGACTGCTCTGGTCTCGGGTGTTGCTGGATGCGTTGGTGCTGTCATCGGTAGTCCTCTGTATCTGGTAAGATGGTTTTTCTTGTTTATTTGAGAATATTTGAGAATCTTTTAATTGATGATGATGACGACGAAGCATAATTCACATATTGTATATAGTTTAGACTCGATTTAGACTTTTACCGATGGAAAGTCAAACTTCTTGGATTTTCCTATCAAAACTAACGCGTGTTGTATTTTAAAAAAAATTATACTCCGCTCATTATAATCTACATATATATTGTAAATAATCAATACTACAAACATTTCTTTCGCAACAACTGATTTAGATATAGAACAGTAAGACATCTTGCGCTTATTGCTATATTCACGTATTTCACAATTACAAAAAGTAATTAACCTTGGCCGTAAAAATTTTGAAATTGGTTATTAATCTTAATCGGAAAAAATTTACAGGCAGATGTTATTCTTGGCATTGGTATATCTTTCGAAATAGTTTCACAACTTTTCCACGGGAGTATTTTATAAATTCGTGCGTTAAATGTACGTCGACTGGTTGGATCCTTATAGGTGAAAACGCAGCTACAATCCCAGTCAGCTCAGACGATAGCAGTGGGTCACCAGCACAACCACAGGGGCACATGGTCAGCATTCGAGTCCCTGTGGCGCGAAGGAGGTATCGGGGGCTTGTATCGCGGCTGGTACGCCAACATACCCCGTGTCTTCGTCGGCTCGGCCACTCAACTCACCTCATTCGGCCTATTCTGCGATTGGCTCAGACCCATGGACGTAAGTCCACTCGTTTGTTATTATTGGCGATATTGTCAAATTGGGACATATGGTTTTTGCACCCCCTCGATTTTTGTTCAAGCATACATAACGTGTTATTGTGTTTTTTTTTTAGGTATTTCACGATAAGCCGATACTGTTGACTTTCGTGGCGTCACTGCTCGGCGGTAGCTGTGTGGCAATTACCATGCAACCGTTCGACGTTATAGCGACGCGATTGTACAATCAAGGTAATTTTATATCCTATGACAATAGTCTTTTTTTTGTTCGTTCATCCTCACCTCACCTGGCCTCCTCGTCATTCAACGCATCAATTTTGCAAAAATCACGCGGACGATACAAAGGCAGAAGTACATTACTAATTATGATATAGGAAAAAATGTGGTTTCAATGAAATGTATTGTATTTCTGGATATTTTTCTAGGGACGGACGCGAAAGGCAAAGGTGTACTTTACAACGGACTGTTCGATGCTCTTTACAAGATATTCAAGACCGAGGGATTCTTCGGACTGTACAAGGGAGTCTTTCCAACTTGGCTAAGAATAGCGCCCCACACGGTTTTGTGCTTGGTATTTTACGAGAAGATCGCGAGGTTCTACGGAGATTTGGAAAAATGAGACTATAACGTCCTACCCTACAGTCGATATGTGTAAACGCAGTCCAAGCGACGTACGATGATAATGAATTTATTTATTTACACGAATGGCGAGTACTTGTATTTTAAACGATGCTCATTAAACATTTACTAATTACTGTTTTATACAAAAACCTGTCGGTCGCATAGCTTGACTCGCAACTCGCAACACACAGCCAATGTGAACGTAGCGCGCTGCAATTATTTAGAAACAATGCTAATGGCCCAAAGCTAGAATAATTAGAGTCAATGACCAGATTGTAAAAGATACGCGAGTCTGTCTTCGTTGCTCGAAGCGCATGTGAATATGCGAAAGCATTTATTTGGCATTAGAATTTTCTCTGTGAGAAAGCCAAGACCCCCGCGCGCGCTATTTTAAATATAGAACTTTCGCGCGCGTGCGCGTCATGTGTGTGTGACGTGTGTGTATGAATGTGTGCTGTATTTATGGATGGATAAATAGCACGAGCGGATGTGAGAAATGTCGATTTTTAACGAAGAATATGAATATATATATA
>UELV01134942.1:0-20802 GCA_900490015.1 Megastigmus stigmatizans | reverse complement strand
TCACAAAAGTTATAGGTTAACCGGCAACCGCGCTTTTAGACTCAACGAGTTAGGCGAGTATAGTGTTGTTGTTGATGCTCGAGGAACCTGGTCGAGTCGACCAGCTTGTCGTCACGTGACCTTCATAAAAACAATCGCGAAGCGCCTTTACATATATTCGCGATTTCTGAACAAATGAAAACATAGATTTAGCATCTACTTACTAAATTATTACTATACTTTATATCAAATATTAAAAGCTTGGTATACCAATTTCAAAAGTAATATTTTTTAGTATATAAATAACTGATTTTACTATACTGTTTAGCAAAATTCATAATATTATTTACTAAATTAAAAAATAAAGTTATTGAAATTTTACTGCGTATAATTTTTAGTATACACGTTAGCAATTTTTAGTTACTACTCTAATCATTTTTCAGTGTCAGGACTTGCGGAAATTATTGAATGTATGCTAATAAGTTTTATAATTATTGTAAAGTTTCTCATAATTTGACTCTGTCTCGCCATTAGTGAAGATTATAGTAATTTTAAAGAGAGTATTTTTCTCCGTGTAGGAAATTCCGTATGATAGCATTGGGCATTCTAACTATTAAGAGCTAGCGATAAGAAAGATACCGATGGTAATATCAACTTCTTTTCATCTTCATATCCCGTCAATAAATTCTCAATTCATAGGTGGTATTAAAAAAGTTCGCTCGAACGGCTGTTTTCAGATTCGGACTAATCTCATTATCAACTCCGTTATTAAACGTACTATATTTAGTTTTATCGGGGTAATAAAATGCTGTCAATCGATTTCAAGGTATATATTAAGTAAACTTGATCAATAGGGTTTAATAAAAATCTACCACCAATTATATAACGATAATTAGCAGCTCCAAAGGAATAAATGTAAGAATGTTAAAAAAAGTAAATAACCAATTTTTTCGAAATGCGAAACAGCCATGGAATGTCCAAACTCGATCAACAATATATCTGAATAAGCGCACATGTGTACAAAGTATATATATACAAAGTGCAATTTGTAAGTCTAGAAAATGTCGAATGTGAAAAAATAAATGTATGTACGACTATTAATCTTCTTTTTTTTTCGCCAATATTATTCCCGCACCCATGCAACAGATACAAAGAAAAGCGTATACGACGCAAGCAAAAAGACCTGGCGATTATGATGATGATCGGTGTTTCTTAATTGCCGCTAATCTCCTAAGTTTCTGTAGCTTTACCTGGATCTCTGTATACTTTATAGCAGTGGAACATTTGCGAAAAGGGTCGAGATGATCGCACGTGCCATAAACTCGAATGTTCGCGAGAATAAGTGTCGAGACTTATGTGTCCTCTTTGGTAATTGATGATCTAACCATCCATCGTTTTCTAAGATGGAGTGTTAATCACGCCGGTTAATTAGCCGTTTAATAGCGTAACGCGTTTAGTAAAACTTTCGATTACGAATCTATTATGTCAGAAATGGACATTTTATGCAGCGGTCTTGATTCTTTGCAACAAAAAAAACCGGAATGAAAAAGAAGGGAGAATTATAGTTTTTCTGCGAGCCTTTGAATGTATATAATTTCCTAGAGCTCTTGGATCGCAGATACTCGTTTTTGATTTTAGCGTTGTAAAAATAATTTCGATATACGAAAACGTTGATTCTAGAATATTCATATAGTCGCTATAATCCAGTGATGCCTCGTCGTTAATTATAATACTTTATCAAATGGTACATTTATGCAAACTAATAAATTCGCGATACTGCCGAAACAGTGCTATGTATCAGTGCTTACACCTAATCCAAAATCAACGTTTAAGAGGATTATTCATAATGTATTCAAACGATTTATCTGTAATAATAATTAATGTTTTCAGAAAATATTCGTCCTGCGCTAGTGTCGTGAGGAATAATATTTCTACATTAAATAACGCGAATGAAATCAATACCAATAATTGCATGCGGGTTTAATAAGTAACAGTTTGATTTCAAATACATCGCAGATCGATAATGCCGCATCTAATTCATAGGATTGCGTGCAACTTGTCACACGGGTGTTCGTATTTATAAGGGGACAAAAAAAAAGTGTATCAAAAAGCAAGCGTATCAAGGTCTCGCGATTGACATTACGTCGCTCCTGTGATGAATCGCAGGTAAACAGTTGTCGCAGTTTACATAATTTATAAACAATATTTTTGTTTGTCGGGAAATTGTGGATTGGTACTTTTCTTGGACTATACGTGCGATAACTCGATTCGTGCGATTTACTACTGATAATGCAAAATATGAAATTTGTTTTATGGTACAAAAATGTTATTTATATAATAAAAATTACTTATGTCGCGCCTCATCGACAGCGGGCAAAAATAATTAATTATGTTCAGGATATTCTCTTTATTATGTTAGGTGCAGATTCATGCAAAACATACCAACCTTCCGCGCTCATCATTTAGTTTTAAGCTCTCATTTGAATACCTTAAAAGGAATTTGTAAGATCCTTTAAAAAATTCTTGCTAATAATGAATTTCGACATTAAACAATAGTCGTTATATAGGCCTTAAAATTATTCTGTTGCATATATACGATTAAATTTATTTTCATTCGAGTTCATATACAGTGTTGTTATTATTCTTCTAGGAAGAAAGTCTATATTTAAAAAGGACTGCACTTTTGACAAAATCAAATCCTCGCAAAAGCTCGCCCAGCTATATCCCCTACGTATAACATGTCTACTTAAACAAGTACCAGGTAAATACTACATTTCCTGGCGCGTGAGGCGAAGGTAAACTTGCCGTGTGTGTGTATGTACGCAGTTTTCGCGCGGAACGATGCTATAAAATTTTCTGAGAGATAATAAAAAGTATGTACGGAAGCAAGTAAGTAGCTATACCTGAGTATACTTGACAATTCTGCGGGTATATATAACCGGAAACGCGAAATTCTTACCATTCTCGGAATCCATTTGCCGGGAAGATTATTGTGCCGCGATATAAATTTCCATTGCGGTGTGCTCGAGGATCGCAGCAGGTTTTTGATTGTATTTTAAGGTTTTGCTTTAAATAAAGATTTATCGGCTATTGGGAAAAAAGGTGTACGCGCAATGGTAGATATCTCAGAAATCTGATCAACAAACTTCATGTGCATCAACAATAAATGTATTTTCAAAAAACTTTGCGGGTATCCCTATTGGTCGTTGTTGCTTGCAAGACAATGCGCCGTAAGATGATTCATTTCGAAAGAAGCACGTACACTTGACTAACTAATGACAGATTTTTTAATAATGAGTTAACAATTCATGATGAATTGTTTAAAATTAATATTATCGCAATCGCGAAACAACAACAGCAGCCGCCTAAAAAGCAACATAGACAAAAGGAAAAGAGCTTGCTTAATCTGTAAGAATCATCCGTATCATTGGCACTATAAATGATTTGAGCGTGACCATAGCACATTTCATTTTCTCAGGCGTACTTAAACATCTTTTGTTAAAAGCTCCTGGAGCAATAATAAATTTTTTCATCTCCATTGAGGACAATGCGAAATATCGATAGACAACTAAACTTTGGCGCCGATTGCGTATACGACCCTGGAATCCAGAATTTATCTATATAATTATGTTCCGGCCGAGAGCAAAAAAGATCAATGGAAAAATTGACGATGAAGACGCACGCGAGCGACGAAGACGGAAGAATGACAACGAGGTAGAATGACTAATTTACGCATAATGGAGAATTTCCGAAAATACGATATCTGCCGAACGATCGTGGATTGATTATTCTTTTTTTTTTTCTTTCACGTGTGCGGAAACTTGTGTGGTGTAAAGTTCAATTTTTGCAAGGATATAAATTTTATATCCGAGTGTAATCTAAAATGTTACTTTTTACAACGCACGAAAAACGGACGTTGGCAAAACTACTTTTTTTTAAAAGTTTAGCTCGTGTCAACCTTGACTATCAATCTTACCCTACTTAATTATTCTTCAAGACTTTCGGATTAAGACTACACGTTACAAGAAAACGCGTTACAAGTAAAAGTGTCAAATTTATATTAGAGTTATCTCATACATAATGGCTATAAAAAATATCATATGAATATCTTTAGACATTTAATAATGATTTAATTTAAATTATAAGATAATATATGGGAGTAGGAACAAGAGTTTAAAATGAGTAACGCTTTAAAATGACGCGAGTCTTATCAAAACGAAAATCACAGTTTATCAAATGTTGAATTCATTAGCAAACTAAATCAAAAGAAGCCTTCCCAGCAGCTAATGGATTTTCGATTGGGAAGCTTATTTATACTCCAACACATAAACTCGTGCGCATTTATCAACTCATTAACACCTATAATAATGGCTCGATGAAATTATAAATTGCGCGTATTTCCTAGTATTGTTTATTGTCATGTGGAAAAATTACGCCTTATAGCCATTTAGTGAATAGCATTATCGTTAGCAAAGTAGGGGATAAAGAGAAGAAGAGAGAAAAGATGCGCATTTGCATTTGAAGTTGGGATGGGCATCAATCCAGAATGTTTATATATATGAAAGGCACGTATTATTGCGTCTAGATTAGCTCGTCACTTTATCGTGATACAATGTTTTCATAAAAGAACACGGGGAAAGAGAGAAATGCCGATAGAGTGGTTTTCTTTTAGTGTCGATTCAGTGACGCGCAGGTAAAAATGTTGTTTTCAATTTCTACGGATATATAAGAATGCGCTCGTGTCTATAAATCTGTGAGAAAAACAATATGAATTTTTACATTCGTATTGGTGACAGATTACTTGTTATGCATATTTACACACCTGTACGATTTCTTTTTATAAGTTGTCATCTGAAAAACTTTGCATTTTTTGTGGCATGAATCTAATTCATTTAGTCAAATAAGATGCGCTTTGTCTTTTTTATCTGTTTGGGATGCACGAACACGATTTATAATCAAATATAACATTATCTAGGATATGTTTATAAAATATTAAGGTACTCCAAAATAATCCATGTAAGCTTCTACATTTATGGAACATGGAAAAGTTCCGCGTGAAAGTTGCGAATTTTTAGGAACTAAAAACTCTATGACCTAAAAACTTGCTAAGAAAGTTTAGTAGGTCAAAAGTACCGTGGAAAGTGGCACAAACAGCAATGACTATGTTTCGTATTTCAAAAGTACAAAATCTGAAAACACGGAACGAAGTAAAAATCAGTTCAAGAAAGAAAACTCGATCATTTTTCTAAAACTTCATTGCTATGAGTTAATCCCGCGCACCACGAAAATTACTCCCACACACGGCAAAACATTTCCTTACGCTACAAATCAAGCGAAGTAGCCGTATGATTAAAGTGAGAAGATTGGCAAAAAAAAAATAGTTCTGGTATTCCGAATAACAGATTACCGCAATGACAAAACAGCCGCAACAACCAATTACAGAAAGATTTTTCCGTCGATACACACACAAGGCGGCATAACGTCTCAATTAAAACAGCCAACTTTTTTTGCCGACTCGAGCAAATTACACCTCAACTTCCTTCGGCCAGTAAAATGGAAATTTCTACGATTTCATTTTTCATTGGGAAACAATATTCGCTCTCTCGAATTCAGCTCGATCCAGCTGCACACAGGCGTTTCCAATCACTCCAAGCTATTTGGCCAGGCGTCGAAAAGTTTGATATACGTGGATTGCGAAAATATACCGTAACCCCACAAGCCCATCGTCGGTGTATAATTTTACAAATTCTCGATCGTTGATTATACCTAATGCGCGGAGCCGCAGTCTGTTTTTTCCTCCCTCGGACAAGACCACACGTGCGACTCTCGGAGAAAATGGATGTATCAATGATTATATCTATGCCTGGGATTGGTAATTGGGCTGAAACCGAAGCCCACATTTGTACTCAAAAGTAAAAGTAAAGCCCGCAACGCGTTTACACTAATTTCCCCGTAAATACTTACTTATATGTATGTATCCATTCTCTATATTCAAATCGAAGCTTATAAAATCCTCTAGTTGGTGCATCGCGTTATTCCAAGAATATGCAGTTTCTTCAAAGAAAGCCGATTGCCTCGCAGCAAAATCCATTCCAGAAACGAGTAATATTTTATATTGTCGAGTCACGACGCGCTAGGCTATAAAAAAGTCCAAAAAACTGTGTCGCATATAGAGAAAAATTCCACGTTGCGCAGCATAAAAAGCATCTCAATCAACTTTAAAACTTCAACAGCCACACCATTCCATACTGGCGATGCTTCGAAAAACTCTTCTTATGTCATCGTGCTGCTTCTGCGGAATAGCAAATAGAGGGTTCATTATATTCGTACATCCAATTATGTCAGTGGTATATACCTCGTTCGATATATACCGAAATCAATAAATAATCTTAACGTTTCTCGTATAAATTTACTTTTTTTATTTTTTAACGCTTTATCGAGAACAAAGAATTTTGCTATTAAGCATCGAGCTTTTGCCGAGCAAGGTAAATTACTGTCGTAGCTGGTTAAAAAGAGTATGAATTATTTAAGAAACTATAAAGTATAATGTGATTTAATGTGCGACAGGTAATTTGGTAAAATTGGTTCTGATCTATATGAGTATAAGGCGGTAATTCTGTAATAATCATCTTGGTCGATTAATCAATTATAAAATGTGTGTTATTAGTTTCATCGGTTTGTCACCATCGATTATTCAGGTGTACACCATATCGAAAAAATTCGTCAACTAAATTATCGTTAACCAGTTTTCTTTGTCAAGCTCAATTTCCTTCGCGACATATGCAACCATTTGCAATCAAATATTTTCGTATATACTCCACTCTCGAATCATTCCTATAAATGAGACACCAGACATTCTAATTCTTCTTACATTATAGCCATTACAGCTTTAGTTTCTCGGTCGACAAAAAAAAAAGTAACGAACATAACATTTCCATCGGCGCGCGCACTATATAATAAAACCCTCCCCAAAAAAAAAAGAGTGCAACGTCATAGAAACTGCAGCTGCAGGAGATCGCGCGTCACGGAAACGCGTCTTCCCCGATATATCCACCGACAATACTACCTCCGCACAGCAGCAACAGCAGCCAAACAACAGAATCGCAGAAATCCCCGCTCCCGGCTAAGGTATATGAGCGAAAGAAGCAGGATCTTTCGCAGCGCCGCGGCCGACTGTGTCTCTCTCCCACGTCTCGCGTGCGTTGATTGGCCAGCGGTACACGTGCCTCGTACCACCACCACCACTTTTAGCTCAGCTCAGCACAGCACAGCTCTACAGAGAGAAAGAGAGAGAGAGAGAGAGAGAGAGAGTAGTAGGGAAGCGCGAGCTCTTATTTCTCTAGGGAAGGCGAATTCTTCGACTCGCCACTTATCCACCGTATCGCATACCTCGCGGTCACTCTCTTACTCTCTCAGGGCGAGCTTGCATCCAAAACTGTCTCTGTATCGTCGCGACAAGTGCCAGTGCACGCACACAAACACCTTTCCTCGTGGTATATAATTGCAAAAGTATCTCCGCAGTAAGCATAAGGCGCGCGCGCGCGTTTGGAGTCTTTTGAGTTTGACCGGTTGATCGAATATATTCTTGGCTCGTGTTTTATACGTCGGGCGCTTCTAGAAAGCGTCTTCGGTACCCGCAAAGCTCGACTGGCTGTTGTTTTTCCGTTGGTCCCGTCATCTTTTTTTCCTTGCCTTCGTTCGATCGCTGGAAGTGTGATTGACTGGTTGTTACGGGAATCATGAAGGACGTGATATCGATCTGGAGCCGGTTGTCCGGACGGCATTACTCGATCGTCAGTCAGAACGGGAAGCTCGAGGAGCAGCAGCAGCAGCAGCAGCAGCAGCAACACGAGCAAAACATGAGGGACCAAGAGGATCCGGCGCTTTATGCCAAGAGCTTGCGGCGCAAGTCATCCGTAGTCGTCAATCAATTCTTTAGCAATGCCATACCGATGCATGCGGACGGACGGCCCAAGTGGCCCAGATGTAAGTCGATAAAAGACACTTTTATTCGTTTTTTTTTTGTTCTTCTCATCTTTTGGATTATTCATTCAACGCTCGAATGCTCGATTTTCTTTTTACGAATTGTGAATTGCTGTAGCTTCGAAGTGAATTTCGAGCTGCAGCAATTATATATTAGATCGTACATCGCAATCGAAAATTTTAAATAGAATATAACTATTAAATATTTTATCGGTAATAGTAGTTGAGAATAAATGAAAATTAGAACAAATAATAATTATTAAAATCTATAATATTCATTGAAATGAATTATAAAAATAACTACAAATATAATTTTTTTTGTTTCAAATGATTATTAAATATATATTTAGTAAGATAGCGCTATAAATTATTTAGTGTACATACATCGAATGATTTATTTTTTTACACGCGCATGAGGTTTAATACCTAGCAGAATAGTAAGTAAATGTGACGGCAGCGTATCAATGAAATCATATGTTTGAATGGTTAGGGCTATAGCCATCAATACATTGCATTTAAATTAAATTATATAGGTACTTAAGGTACTTTTTTATAAAAATAACTGTCATAAGAGTAATTATATTAATTTTTACAACTGTTATTTTAAGATTATTTAAATTTTATTCATTCTGTAAAAAAAATGATGACGCTTCTTGATTACCTTTCTATTTGACGGCAAATAATTATATACGTTATCAAGCTCGCAATTCTCAATTTTGTTACTAACTCATGCTATTTAAATCTAATAATATATCGTAGTCGAATTTTTAATAATTTAAATTGTTTTTTATCAATCTTCTTTATAGAACAATTTATTAATAATTATTACCGCTGCTAAAACATAATTACTAAATTTCACATTCGTTTATCAAAATAATATTATTTGAAAATCTCGTTTAACATATACATGTATATAGATATGTATATAAATGTTATATAGAAAGCGTAATAATCGATGATTATCTGAGTCGATATCAAAACCGGAAGTAAAACCGTGAATTTACACACACACTCTTGCACAACGTTTATTAAGTCACAGCACTTTTAGCACCAACTGCAGCACACACACTCCTATAACAGTTTCTTCTTCCGCATCAGAACAGAATTTTTTTACACTCGCACGCGTGCGGCACTTCTGTAATATACGCCGAGGAATCCTTATTTTTCCGCATCCAGAGCTCAATTAATTTGACCTTATCAATTAGAATCGGTTGAAAGAAGAAGAAGAAAAAAAAGATTAAAAAAAACTGGTTCGACATTATTTTTAATTACACACGCCTCAATATACATATGTATATACGTGTATCTGTCGTTTTTTGCATACACATAATGTATATTCCCGAGTATCATTGCATTACCGATCACAAAGTATAGCGGATCGCGAGATTTTCGCTCTGTATAATGTATATTTATATCGCAGGCCGCGCGCGCGCGAGATCAGTGAGCGTGTCCGCAAACAGTGCGTGAAAAGAGGAGAGAGAGGCGCGCGCAGACCCTTTAGAAAAACAGATTAGATTTTGCCGGTGCCATTGGTTGCAGGGTAAGTGAAATAGCCGCGCGTCCGCTCAGTTGCACCTATATATATACAGCTGAATATTACGGCCGCAGTTGCCGCGAGTGCGTTAACTGTATGCGCACTCGGAGAGTCTCGCGATGTGCTGCACGTGTGTGTGTGTATCGGTGCGAGTGAGCGCTGCACGCCTCTTCGCGAAGGATAACTGCGGGAGTTGCCGCAAGGGAAAAAGCAGTGCGAGAACTTTCTTCTTGCGTGCAGCAGCTCTCTGCGCACACTCGCAGCTATATTACAGGAGTGAACCCCTATAAAAATGCTTGGAATTCTCGGCGAGATAAGTGCTCGCCCCCCCCGATTATACATATATACACCGACTTCAACTGGCTAAAACTTACTTTGCCGAAAGTAAAAAGAGTTTTGCAAAAATGGAAAAATGACTTTGTCGAAAGGTGCGTATACGTGCGAGAATTTTTTTCACCACCGCGCGTGTATATCCGCAACGAATGAACATTAATCGTGGCAATACAATATATAAGGAGGTGTACACGTGCTATAAAGAGCACCACGAGAAACTAGTTTGACCAATAAAAATATATGCGTCGCTTTATTATTCCGATTTGATTAATGGATATATATATATATATATATATATATATATGTGTGTGTGTGTATATGATCAACGACTCTTTGCGCCTGCGGATGCCAACCTGCAATTTATCTGATTTTTTAGTTTCATCTCTCCCCATCATCCTCGCGATTTTTTTGTGAAATGCAAAATATTTAATTTCATTAATTTTAAATAGAGCGTACGATATCCGAATGTAATCGGATTTCAGATCTGTAATTATTTTAATTGGAGTTACTTAATCTTGCACGCCTTTTTTTTGCTCCCTCCATTGAATAAAAGAGCTAGCTAAATACTCGTAAATACTGGTATCACGTTCGAGACAACATGACTTTTTTTCAACTATTGATGTAGTACAAGTGTAAAAAATTTAAACGAAATTACAAATGAATCTTATTACTCGGATGTATTACGGATATTAGATTGAGTGCGTTACGTTTGCGCGATGTCGATAAATTTTCTGATCGTTGGTAAAAAAATAGTTCATTATTATTGAAATCTACGACTATCCACAGAAACGTCATAAATTATCGTACACTCGAGACACAGATACACTATTGTATAGAATACCCCGCACAGTCACCAATATAGCTTTATCAATTAATTAAACGATCGCCTGTAAACAATTAAACGCTCGCAAGTGCATCGCAAGCAGACGCGACGACCGTTTATTGCAGTATCGCATATATTCATCTGGTTATTTATCGTTTCCTGAGCCACCAGCAAAAGCGACCCTTCCACATTTTTCCTGATGCGTAGCTTTTTCTTTACTATGTACATATATTGTCTCCTTGATAATAATAACACCATTATCAATGGAGACATTGAGTCTCAGCAACGCCTTATCTTACAGGTATCTAAATTTGATATGCGAAATTTATACTCTGATGCTAATTGTTATTGCTAATCGAAAAATTACGACGATTTTGCTCTAGCTATATTGATTGCGTGATTGGTGTGTAATTAGTGAGGCAGCTTTGCTCATTAACGGATAGTTTTATGGAGCAGATACAGATTTTTTTCAGTATGTTTTTCATTCGTATAATTTTCTGCGTATTGCGTTAGTCACCTGGGATTTGAGCATATAGTCATGAGCTTGCAATAATTCACCAACTTGTACGATAACGATTTGTCATAAGAGTACGAAAAATGGTGTAATTTAATCAAATTCATAGTTTGTTATATTTTTATTAAAAATCTGTTGATACGACATCAATAATTATACAATCAAAAATTTTAAGTAATCAGCAATTTTTTATCAAAGATTTTGTTCCTTCTTTTTATTGGGATACTATTTTAGAATATATATATGTCAGAATTAAATCAATCAATAGTTATACTCGAAAAAACGATGTATTTATCAAATTTTTGCAAAAACCAATACATCGTTTGTCTCTCAGGAAAAATTTTCCAATCGCTAACCAAAGGATCTAATCGATCGCTCGATCACTCCGACTTCCTATTCGGCGCCACAAAACAAAAACACCAGTTGATGAATAGAAACTTTACCGATCACGACAAAAGAAAAGAAGCACATACGCACACACACACATACACAGATCGATCTCAAGTCATCCTAGTTAGACGTACACAATAACGTGTATATTCCTTTTCCAGAAAACAGAAATCCCCATTCTTCTTGGATAAAAGTCAATCCCTTCCTGACGCACAACTCAATCGGCATAGGTGATTAATCACGTGCTCGCGGATACACGTCGCATACATATACATATATACACACACGCACTCGGCAAGTAGATACTCTGAAATCCGCGACGACGACAGCGACGGCGGCGGCATCGAGACCCATAATTTATACTAATGCGGAGAGAAAGAGAGAAATATATAGCTGACGAGTGAAAAGTCGCGTATAGGTTGGGTATAATATATCGGCACTGCGCGACTATTATGACGGTCGAAGGGAATCCCGCGGGCGAGCGAGAGAATCGACCTTGAATACGACGGCGGGGGCAGGGGGGAAGGATATCTCGTGCGGCAGCAGCAACAGAGAAAGAGAGAGAGAGAGAGAGAGAGACGGGTATACCTATACAGGTTATATTGGCCGCGCGCCCGAGAGACTCTCTCATTTGGAATTCACGTGAGTATAGCCGCACGAGTCCAATCGAACGCGGCGCATGAGAATATGAGGACGAGACGCGATTGCGATTCTCTCTCTCATTCTGACGTTGGCGCACGTGATAAAACATAGCGATGGTTCGGTGTAGCTGGCGGGCCTTTGCAAAAATGCCAACGATCAGTCCCGGTTTCGCACGAAATTATCGCTCGAAATTATTACACTTAATTGAAACATGTGTCTTATTTGTCACGGCGTTAATTCTTATCCGACTCGACGATGTTCCTTAAACCGAGGATATAGAGAAAAGAGAAAAAGTATTTGAAAAAGACACTTGCGCGTGGAATACCCGTTTGCGCTATATTGCCATGTATATAAATAAACCCCCCCGACGATCAACAGCTTTTCCGATTACTCCTTGTCACTCCCTACTTGGATCTTTAGCTTCAGCAAATAGACTCGGCTCATTTATTTATATTGTGTGACCAGCGATTAGATGATTCGAGAGATTTTTCGAGCAATTACATATATACGCTGCACTGCACTCGCTTGTTTTCTTCGTCGAATTCATATGGTCATAAAAGTAATTTAAATTCTACAAGGATAAACATCATTTGTTTTGTACGACGCTGCCGCACTGTTGTTAAAAATGATGGAGATATTATCGTTATCATCTATTCGTGATGGATAAAATGCTTTTCTACGGTATTTTTTTTTCATCGATAGATTTATCGATCGATAGGTGTTTTGACTAGTTTATCCGCTTCCGCTACAAACCTAAATTTTATTATGTTGATATATTCGCCGTATCGCGTAAGGAAAGCGCAAAGACAGGTTCGAAAGTTTCGTATGCGAAAAATCAGGCCCGCAGAGAAATTCTTTCAATCAAAGACCCAATTCCGCGTGATTTATATACCAAGCACACATTTTAAGCCATCGTGCGGTAATTTTCGCGCGCATTTAACTAAAAATCAGCGCGCATAAATTATACCCGCGGCTGCGTTTTTTCTCAAGAACAGTGCAAAAACATCGACGCTCGAAATGTGTGCTATTGGCAAACTGTTTCTCTTATACACCGCGAGTTTTTCGTATAAAAACATTGTGTGCAGCCGATGAGGAGGTAAAAAGCTACGAAAATTGAAATCCAAATTCACAAAAAAAAAGAACGAAAAAGAAGTCAGCCTATTTGGAATTATAATTGCGCGCGATGGCGATGAAAAAGGATTCTCTCGTCGGGCAATTTTTGCGCGAGTCGCCAATCGTAGGTCGTAAAAACAGCTCGAGCAAAAATTATAATACAGCATCTCGCAGTCCTTGTCGCAAAGGTGATGCTATAAATTTTGCCAAATTGTATGCATATATATGCTTATAAATGATATCCGGTATACGCGCGTACACGTACGAGTCGTGCTTTAAGCATATATATATATATACCGTATGAACGTTCTCTAGCCGTTGCCGTACCTTATTATATACTAACTTGGATACCGGTCTCCTCTAATACGGAAGTAAGCTCTAGCGCGGAATGTACCCAATTTATCTTTACATAAAGTACAGTTTCATAAGAGCGATAATTGCGAGCGTCGGAACGCAAATTGATAATAACCATGCAGAAATATATTTTGCTGGCGGTTTTAATAAAATTTTATTCCGGTTTTTTTTTTCTTTCCGTGCGCGATAATAAAGCTTCTGTACGGGGGGTTACGTTTAACTTTTATAATGGCGGTAATGCAAATGCGCTTTTACTGTTTTTTCTAATTGATAGAAGCTGCAACATAAGTACAACGAGAATGTCACAGTAATATTGCAATTTTGTTACTTTGGGTACCAATTTCTCGTCTATTGTATACTAGGAAACACCACTGAAAATGACATTCTCGTGTTTGTACCGTTACTCCCGCGACTTATGCGGATGAATCCCAATCCGCGGTAACTCTGATCACAAATCAACTGTCACTCAAAACGAAAACAAGATATATGCATAGCGGCACGTATCATCTGTGTTTGTTTCGCCAGCACGGTTATATACACACGCGCAGATCCGTCTTTAATGAAGCGATTACTAGACAAGCCCGCACAGCCGTTCAACCGCGTGTGCCTCGAATGGATTACAATATGCGCGATGTGTAACTCGCTCTCTCTCTCTCTCTCTCTCTCGCGTTGGTGGCCCGGAAAAAGAATATCAATGATTTTATTGTTTGTGGCCGCGATCGGGGCCCCCCGCAACCTAACTAAAATACGAGACAACTTTAAATACTGCCCTGCTGCTGATTATTATAATGACTGGGACTTTTTCATTTACTCGTTGAACTTTGCGCGTGTATCGTGTGTGTGTGTGTGCTTTTTTTAAATGCGCAAAAAAAACGGGACCAATGTTCGTTATACTGTGCGCTTGTGATAAACTGGGACACGCTGATAATGGGCTCTTTTAGTTTTGCACATGGAATTGAAATTTGAGCAAGCATTTTATTCGATAGATAGATTAAAACGTTTTTTATGATATATATTTTTTCTTTTTCCCCGCTTTATTCATTGTATCCTTTAGAGAAAACGCAATTTTATCGTAAAATATTATTGTTATTATTTAGAAACACAATATAATACTTAAATACTAACTTCGTAGAACAATAATAATTTTTTGAAGAACAACATTGATGACGCACTACTGCTAACTTAAAATTCACCATGTGCTGGGTTTTGATATTTACGATGTTAGTGGACTATTTTGGCAATCGCTAATAACATAAATTTCATACAGTCTTGGCCATCCATTCGGTGTTGAAACCCAGTAACTCATATTTTGCCATTTATTGCTATATGAATTTCAACCGTGTCACTTTGTATGTTTTATACGGAATAGGATAGGATTTTCTTGACACTCCCCGAATATTTTTTTACACGCATTCAGAAGATAGTTTCTTCATACCAAATATATATGATTTCTTATTTGGTCAGGTGAATAATTGTAATTGGATGTAGATACGTTTAAAGTTAGCAAATCAGAGAAGGCACTTTTTCACGTCAACCTCATTTCTAGCAATCCTCTATAGTGAAACTCGAGTCCTTATAACAGTGAAGAAATCAAATTTTACGCCAGGTTAGTGATTCCCTACATGGACAACATAACGATTTTAATTCACTCTCGGCGCATATAGAACTGGCGAACACTGCAAATTGAAAGATTACAATTCCAATTTTCCCTCGGTTCGGTAAAAGAAGATATCAAATGATTGTGAAATGGTTGATGTTTCGAGATAGGCACGTAAGCCACGTCTATCGTTGATGTACAAGATGCAATTTTTCTAAACGTTAATACGTTTAATGTGGATAACCGAGTGGCATTGCGACATCTGAAAGACCGTATATAATGATTATAGTGAAAGATTAAGAAAGAGTTGATGCACGTTCGTCGCATGTATACGCGCAACGAATTTATTGTTGTTAACAAGTTTTTATTCAGTGTCTCCGAGCGACCGAATCATTAATTATGACTGCAAATCGTTGAAATATAACGCAATCAAAATAATCATCCAGTAAGAAGAGAAGCTTTCATGAAAAAAAGATGTTCTGTTGCAATAATTATGAATCGCTAATAATAATTAACGATTTCATTCATTTTCAGCGGATAAGATGTAAATATTTACACTGTCGGCACTTTTCTATTCAGCGCGATTATATAGTTTTATATGAAATATATAAGAAGTCATAATTCGAATGCCTCGGAGATGACTCGGTTTGACATACGATGTCGTAGTCGGGATAGCGCGGCAAAATTTCGCCGAACTGATGGATTGCAATCGATCGGATGACCGTGACTTGTTTAATGTGTGTCGATACATAATACTCCGGTAACTCATTTTTTATTTTTCTGAAAAAAGAATTAACCGTATACATAAATAAGCACGAAACTGGTGGCGATAGCTTTTAGAGGTTTGGGACTTAGCGCCGATGACGTTAATTCGATTCGATTAAGAGGTTTCCTCGTCTAGCAAGTTTATATATTCATCAGAATTTCATTTATGGATGGAAATGATTTTAATATACGATGATGAGTTTAAAATGATTTTAATATCCATAAGAAGTTATTTATACGGCGAACTAATTATTGTGTTAATCATGACTTATAATGCAATCGATGCAATAGCATTACAATGTTATTATATTATTGGATCACCCTTTAATTACGTAACTTATCTTATAACGCTATAAATTTACGCAAATAACTTTATATTTTTCACCTGAACAAATTGATATTTACATGCGACAAACTCATCAATATTTCACATTTACCAATAATATTCATGATTTCCGCAATAATTCATCAAGCATAAGTAACAGCACCAGCTAAGCAACACCGCAGCTATGAATTATAACACTTTCACACACGTGCGGGGAGCTTGTTAAAAAAGTGTTGCAAAGCCAAAATTTCACAAATGACACAAGCTGCGGTCTGATTTATTAATTCACAGCTCGTCTAAGCCGACCACTGTAAGCGCGATCGAATTGTATAAAAGGCAACAGCGCAATGCATCGCAAAAGAAAGATTGTACAAACTTTTGTGTGTGTGTATATATATATATATATACAAAAGCCCACCACTTTGTTCTTGTTAATCAGCATTCGTGATTCGAGGCTTTGGCGTGTTAATAATAACGGAAGACTATATTTATTTAGAACGCGAACCGAATAATTATGGCCAATTAACTGGCTAATCGCAACGTATATATGCAACGGCTATACAAATGCTATTTGAGGTGTTTGATGAAATTATTTGATATACTTATACGGTGTTTGATTTTGATAAAATGTATCCGTTTAAGAGAAGAACAATTGTTATAGAATGGATGACGCATTGAATTGTTTCGATGGTAACTGAGAGATCTTAATAAAAGCAATTTGAATATTGCAAACAAAATCATTTCATTTGCATTCGAAACGCTAAACACCAAGTCAATTTTCTTTTATATAGACAACATATCGATTCATATCAAATGATTTTCTTTCAATTCTTTATCTGATAAATATAGTAAAGGATCGATAAGCAGGATCTAAATTCTTCGATAATAAGCTTGTTCTTTTTACGTCAACATTTGAAGAGTTTATAAATTTTCGTTCATAAAGAATTTAGAAGCCTTCAAAGCTCCAAGAAAAAAGAATACAATAGTAATACAAAAAATTGTTGAGCTAAGGATACGACAATAAACATATATGCTGAATATGACGTACACAATCATATATACACGAATAAAACTTGTATAGAGTTTTTGAGCTTCACGAGTTGTAAGATGGTAATTGTTTGTGTTTACGTTAGCAAGACTTCAGTGTAATTTTTCTTATCTTTAATAAGCAATACAATTCGACGGGAAAATTTGCATAAGATTCAACCCGCAGTCGCGATCTAATAAAGCGAACCAAAATTTTTCCTAATATTGCGTGGTATTTTAATACTGGGCAAGATAAACAAGTTTTAAAATGGAACTTTTTACGCATTTAATCAGGAAAAGGTTTCGTGAGTAGGTTCGGCTTGACGTCAGCCTAAAATAAAGATTTAACATTCAGAACTTGCTTTCCCATATCGTTGCCCGCCTTCTACGAAAAATTGTGTATTTTGTGTAAGAGTATCATTATCGAATCGGCTTTACTTTACCTTCAAGGTTAGCTTCGAATAAGGAACCAATATTGAATCATTATATTTTTTTACCGATTGCTTATTATTAAATAGACTGAAATCATGATTTTCCGATCGAGAACCTTTTAATTAATGGGCAAAAAGTTCGTTTTTTTTTAGCAAATACCTACATAAATTTTTATGATGATTAAAAATTAATGCTACAGGATGAGAAACTAATGATACATTGACGGCGTAGCCATATATAAATTAATCAAGTGATTGAACGTCTACAACTATATGTGATAAAATGAATACATGATTCGTCTCGGTTTCATTACGAGACTGCGGTATAATACTGGTGTTGAGTCCTTGCACAAAGTGCGTACTTATAAATTCGCGAATATAATTAAATTGAAATATGACGATGTTTCAGACAAGTTTCTACTACGTGCAGATATAGTCGTTATACATTCTTCAGGAAGTGCGCAGAAAATAATTTTAAGCAGAATTAAGATTCTTTATTTCTCGGTAAACGCAAAATATGTAAAAAAAAAAACCATAAACATTAATCGCATTTTTTTCGGGTGATTATCGTATGCCTTTACGACTTTAACAGCTGGTTTATTTAATGAGATCGTAATTTCCTTGTTTCAATCGATGATAATATTTAAGAAATTGAGTTGTAAGTACACGATTAAAAAAAATGTGTATGTCATAAAAATCTTCGATTTAATGGTGATAAAATCTGAATGTACGAATGAACATTAAAAAGAAGTTATTACATATTTCATAAGACATTGATTTTGATTCACACACCAATCAAACAAGGCATCTTAAAAATTTTGAGTGCAATATTGAATGTTTCATGGCAACTGTACAAATTCAAAGTGACGCGAATACAGAGAAAAAAAAATCGGTTGCACGCGCTTTCGTTTTTACTTCTTACCAGGCATGCAAGTAAAATTGAAAGTATAATTGAATCGACGCCTTCATTTCACGAGCTCGAGGCGATCCGCGAGATATTCGCTAAAAAGTAAAATCATGACCGACGTATAACCGCAAAACGAAATTCTTTTGATTAATTTTAAATTTGCATTCAGCACAAACTAACACGAGATAAGCAACAACCGCACTATACGATAAGATCATTCATCTAACGCATACCTATAAGAACCATACGAAACCTGTATCACCTGCCACCTATATTAATCAAGTCCAAAAATCTCTCAAGTATATCCTAACCCTGACAACGATCGAACTTTTACCGCGAACCGCGGCAGTCGTCCGCATACAGCGTATATTCGGGGAGTCGAGTCGCCTGGACCCGTCAGAGGAGTATATACATATAGTTATATGAAGTCGTGCAAAACCGGTTCTCCCTCACTGCGCGCGCGCGACAACAAAATTTTGCCCACAAACGACTAGAAATTTCCAGAGCACACTACACGGGGATTCCTGGCGGTCTGCGCTCTGGCACATATGCATCCGCGTGGATTTGTCCGCGAGACTTGGAACGACCGGCACCGCTGAACTCGTGCTTACTTCTTTTTCGCTTTACCGCGTTTAATTTATCTCCGCCACGATATTAAATCTTATCTCATTTCTTCATTGTGCAGGCGTGTGTTTTCGATATTTTTATAATGCGTTTTAACGCTGATGCTATGCTTGTTTTTGGTGTGGTTTTATTCTTTGTATGACTGTTTGAATACTGTGGGTATGTAAATCGCTTATGGCTATTGGTCCTTTATTTTCGATTCCCCAGCATGCATCGTTTTCTTTTTTAAATATCGGTAATATATATGTATATGGGCTCGCTATTGATCGCGTTGGAAAAAAAAATTCAGCCGTCGACGTATTCATTGTGGTGGTGAAAATCGTCTGTACGGCTAAAAGGCGTTTAACGAAAGTAATCTTAGAAATCACGACGTCTATAGTCACAGAATAGTCCTTCATTCGTCGCAACTTATATATTCAAATCTAATTGAAAAGATAATTAATTGGGAACGTGCTCAACCACAGTATACATCAGTATGCCTATAGTCATACTGATCATACACAAGAATCTATAAAACTCTTATCAAAAGCCAATTACCACGGCAAAGGTCAAAGTAAATAATAGTATATTTCTCACCTCGGCAATATCAAACCGGCCGCATTTATACATATACTCGGTAAGCGCATTGCACGCGTATCCATCAAAAAATCCTACACTACTATATAATCAAACCGCACGATAAAATTCTCTCAGATGCCATGTAATGTATACATATATATATATAAAAGCGCCGCACAGTGCACCGATGGAGAAGTACAGTATATGCAAGTAAAACGATAAGCATCGCCATATAACACCTATCTCAAGAACTCTAATTTAATGCATCTCTTGCGGCTGTATATATATATATATATATACGGGATACAAGTTGAGCAAAAGCTCTCGATTACCCATTTAAACGCGCGCGTCTCGAATATAATATCACGCGCCCGCAGACTCGTATAATAACACAAGGTGCACTACATATATAATGCTTCCGCGCGCTGCAATAATAAAGAAGGAAAAACGCGTTCTCGGGCCTTTGTCGTTCGAAATTGTTATACGAGCGGCTCGCGACTGAATTACAAATTCATATGGCTCTTTGTCTATCGCGGAGGAGAGCCGTAGGAAAGACGTTCGGTGCGTATATATATATAGCGTCGTGATAGATGGTTCTTTCGGCGCGCTCTTATCGCGATGAGACTTTACAACGTGCACTGCTATACCTATATATTAGCGAGATGCATGTAGATAGCGTGGCGTGTGTATATGCATCGAGTTGACGCGTAAGTGTGTTAGTTACGGGAATACGTGTGCGTTGAAGGTTTTATGTAATTCACATGTCGTTCGTGTTTGTAACGTTAGTTTTGGTAATCGGTTGTATATTAAGTATAAGAGAATACAAATTTGACGTGGCTAATGTAGTCTGTGATTTGCATTCTTCGATGGATTTTCTCGATATATATATATATATATATATATA
>UELV01134941.1:0-21374 GCA_900490015.1 Megastigmus stigmatizans | reverse complement strand
ATTGGCGTCATTCAACAGCTCCTGAGCGTTAGCCATGCGACAGTTCTTTTGGTCAAAATTAAGCAGTTTTGGAACGAATTTTGCTGACACACGTCTCATGCCCAAAATATCCGACAAAATTGCATGGCACGAGCCAATCGATATGCCAACGTCTTCAGCAACTTCTCTGACGGTGATTCGACGATTTTTCAACACGATTTTTTTCACTGCTTCAACGTTTTCATCTATTGTTGACGTGCTGGGGCGTCCAGGGCGAGGTTCGTCATTGACATCTTCTTGAAACAGCTTGTACCACTTATACACACTTTTTTTACTCATAATAGACTCTCCGTATGCCACTGTCAACATTTCAAGAGTTTTAGAGCACTTAATTCCATTTTTACACAAAATTTAATGCAAATTCTTTGCTCCATTTTTTCGATAGCAGAAAATCGCAGAGCACAACAAACACTTCTAACCTCTTATGCCTCTCAAAAACAAACAAGAAATTGTATATACTTGAACTGTGAATATATGATCGTGACGAGTGTACCAATATAAAAAAAAATGAAATTCGGATGTACGTAGCCCGCGAAATTTAAAAAGTCACCTTACTTTTTGAACACCCCTCGTATTTAAAGGATTTGATATTTTAAAGTAAATTTTCTCCTCTCTCTGTTCTTCTCAATATTATTTTTAAGCCTCTAAAGTTAGATCATGTTGTAATTTATTAATAAAAAAAAATGACATGAAGTGCAGGAATATAATTTTTAATTTCTAGGCACGACCACGGAAGTACCTTATATTTTCACCATCGCGAAAAACATGTCACCCCAAAAAATGACATAGTAAGTATTATAAGTATTGAATATCGGCGCTTCATTTTTCCTTGCCTATAAGTCTTTGGAAACGTTATAGTTCGACAACCATTATTACGCTTACGAAGTAAAAGAAATAAACAGTCATGAAATTATTCCAGTTAAAAATTTAATAACTGCACTCCCTGCGATTGTACACCGGCTAACTGATAAGTTATTTGTTACGCTTCGACATTCATTGTAACTTGGTTCGAAAATAAATGGTACCTATATTACGCCACTAGAGAGGAAAAAACTTGGACGGCCCAGAACTCGTGTAAATTGCAAACACGAGGTCTGGGCTGTCCAAACATCCTCCCGAGTAGTGTATACTTACTATTTTTTGTCTAGCGAGGACGAAAGTGCCACTGTCTCAAACCAGTCCCGGGAGAGAAAGTGGTACTTTCGGCCGGCCGCTAGGCAAAAAAATAATTTTTGTTATTTATAATATGCTGAAAATTATTTTTACGATTACCTATAGATTATTTATATAATTAAAAGCTACAATATTTGAAGCTTTAGATGTCATAACCAAAGCCTTGGATGTTAGAACCAAATCTTTGGATGTCATGAACCAAAGCAAATGGTTGTCACTACATAATGAGATTGTCAAATATACTTTGGATCTCACAACCAAAGCTTTAGTCGCCACAACAAAGTCATCCCAACCATTGACTTGGGTTGTGACAATCAAGGCTTTGGAAGGCTGATATTTGTCCATACACTTTAGTTGTGGTGACCTGAGCTTTGGATCTCACAACCAAAGTGTTTTTTCAGTGTCAAAGTGCTCCGGTACATTAATCGTCGATAACTATATGCTCCTCTGGCTAAGGACTTAAGAGCGCAGCGTCCTTTACAGGTACACCGGTTATGACATTGTTCTAGACGGTCCTATTTTCAGTATTTTGTCCATCTAAAGGCTTCGAAATGGCAGGCCTTTTAAAAATAGCGAAAAATAGTTTTTGACACAAAAACCAGCATAAAGTGCGTACTTTTTCATCGCCAAGCCGGAAATAAAGTGCTACATGTACACCATAATTCCAGTCTATAGCTTTATCCCAACACCTTCTTGCCTTCGACTTGGGAACAAAAAGCGCGCGGCGATGGTGCTAGACTTCGTCGCTTATCGATGGCCGATAGTGTTCCACCGCTGACATGATGGAAGCCACGACCACGGTGCTCGCGCTTCGCGCTTGAAAATTATATCAGGCAGGCTGGCTTATTTTAACCGTTTTACTGGCCTTTTTGCCCGTTTATCCATTTATATGAGAATCGTTCATATCAAAAAGTGTTTAACAGAAAAAAGATTTGTTCTATTGTATTCTACAAACTTTACATTTAAGACTTTTATGGGAAATACATTCTTTTCAAGATATAAAAGAAAATTGATGAATTTTGTCAATTTTAGTCATTTTCTTATGATTGTCTTAAAAAGAATTGATCTTAGAGAAAAGTGTACTTCTTTTTTTATACTTCACGAGAAATTGATTTTTTTCAAGTAAGGCCTTTGAATAAATATGATCCAAAGTAGGAACGTTTTCATTCGATAACATAATAACATCCCAAAAGTTTTAGCTCGATACATCAAGAATTCGCAGAGAAAACCGGTTAGCTTGAAAACATAATACATGCATTCTTATTTTAAAAAAATCTGCTGGAAACTGAATTTCATCATGATCGAAGTTTGTTTTATGATAAATTATATGATTTGGAGTCTAACAGTTTTTGCAATAAAAAAAATATACTTTCGTATAGAATTCGTGCCTAAAAAGCAATATATAGTATTTTGAAATTGTAGATTGTTATAATTAAGCTGAAGTTGAATAAGTGATTGTAATTCGAATTTTGGAAAGGTTTGGATAAAAAACTTGGAGTCTAACACTTTTTGCGATAACAAAAATATATTTCCGATGAAGTTGAATAAGTTCAAATTCTGGAAAGGTTTGAACATATTTGCACGGTTTTTCCCAATACGAATATTAAGTAATTGTACTTCGGCCAACTGAGAAACTCGGAGTAGGGAAACATGGCACGGTTTAAGAAAAATAAGTAATCACCATCCATCATAGACACAATATAATATTTTGAATGTAGGATATTGGAAAGTTGTTGATCACATAGCTTGTAAAAATATTATTTAATAAGTTTTACCAATATTACAATAAGAAAAATTATATTGTTACAGAACCAAGTAAAATCTTCTAACAATGATTGGCTATTTATCCGATTGAGCGTATACTTTATGCAACTGATTGAATTATAATTTTAGTAGGTAGAATATTTCATTTGACTATATAAAAAACAAACATTTTCCGGAGCTAATCTCATTAGACATTTAATATATGATTTGGAAATTCCACTCGTTACTCCACCGACAATACAATAGCATTTATTATTTATGATAGTTAAATAAGTTTTCCGTAAGTATACCTAAGTCCCGTGCAGCTTAAGACATTTCATTTATGACTCATATACACTGAGCCGACTCAATATATGAATACATATCTTTCTATCTCGAGTCCTCGGCTAGTCGACTACAAAGCATAATATAGTCGGTATGGGCTTACAGTTTTGTATCCCAAAATTGTATACCTGACCAAGCGGAGCGGTGCGGACGGCGGCGCACTGTGCGTCCTCGCAAATAGCCAGATAACCTCGTAAACGCACACACGCACATATTGCGGTGTTGACGCTTGAGACGCTTCTCGCGCTTGAGTGGCTTGGGCTTGCTGAATGCCACCGAGCTGCCAGTCTACCACGGCCCACGAGACTGAAGAGGTGAATATAGGAAAAGAAAAGCAAAGAGATATTTCTGCCGTATATATATATATAAATAAATGTACGCGAGAGAGAGAGAAAGAATAGTCACGTACACTGGTGTAGTATAGTGTAGTGTGGTGGTGTGGTCGCCGCGCGACGACGCCAAAGGGACTAAGGGAGAGTCGACCCTTGCATCTTTTACCGTGGTGTGTCTTTTCCCGGTGAGAAGAACGGGAAACTCGGAGCGAGTAGCGCGTGCAGTGCGAGGATCCACGGCGAAATAAAAAATAAAGGAACAATCCTCGCGACGCGCATCTCTTCTCTCACCTCTTTACGCACCCGTTTTGTACCGTCGTGCTCACGCCACACGACATCGTCGCGACGTCGTCATCGTGCGCTGTATCCGAACTCGGGATCGGGACTATAGGTACTCGCACTTCCTGACGCTTAAATGAACGTGACGAGCATTTGGCTTTCGGAGCGAGGAAGTGCAGGACAGTTACTGGCTTTCTAACCTGTAAGTACGCGCTTTACGAGGGACCGGGACGAACCCACGGAGAAGCTCGCTCTTATCATGTCACTGGGCTTCTGACGAGTAACTTCACAGGTGAGTTGTCGTTTTTAGCGGCTTGCTGTATTATGTTGGGCATTATTCATCAAATTATTTATTTAGAACTCTTTTTATGAGTATATCAAGTGATTTGTTTGGACTCAGGCTGAAGGTTCCTTTAAAATTATTGTGTACACTTTGTTAACAGCCTTGAGTGCTCATTCGATGAGGTGTTTTGCAAATGTTTAGTGGATAGAATTTTTTAACCATTCGTAGAATTTTATTTGTTATAGCACCATAAATAAATTATTGTGTTGAGTAGAAAATATATTGATGAAGTTGACTTATTATCTGCAGTTATTAGGTACACTAATTTTAATAATGCAAAAGAAAAATCTTATTTATTCATTTGTTTAAATGGTCTTCAATTCATTTAACATCTGGCAGGGTACTCATTTTTTCTCCAGATTCTTAAAAGGTCCCAGTTTTATATTTAGTTCACTACTTGGCACAGTTTTGCATTGTCTAGTCTGCTTTTATATGATTTATAAAGTTAAATTGATAAAAGAAATATACGAATAAGTGTAGACATTTTACATTTTACAAGCAAATACTGTACGATATATTTCAGAGCAATATCATCCAAATGGTGATTAGTCTGTAAACATACTTTCCTTAAATGACTTTTATACATATAATTGTGTGTCACTTATTGTTAATTAATAACTAAAAAGTGATTTTAAAATGTTTATATTGCATAGTTTTCAATGCAGTCAAAAACTGTGTTGTAAATTAATAATTTTCGTTTCTTGAAAATATAAGAATTTCACTTAGAGTTTCATAATAACATTTAGAGCATTTGCATTTCTTGTTTTATTTGAGTTATATATTAACTGAATTAAAAATTAATTATCTGTAAATTACTTTTTATGTTTGCATAGGTATTGCATAATAAAGTGATGTACAACCATTTTTGTTTATTTTTATTTTGTTTAAGATCAACAAATAGAATTCCAACAAAAAATTGGAACCTTTGATTATTTAACAAAAGATTTGTCTCGGGACTGTATATGATACAATTAATTTATACTTTTTTAATTAGTTTCTTAATAACCACATCATTTATGGCACTGTATCATTGGATTATAATTTGTTGTTTTTAATTTAACAATACTTTTCATTAATCTTTGTTGAACAGTAATAGATAGTCAGAATATAGACAGAGTTTATAATTTTTCTTTTAAAATTTCTTTAGTTCATCAAACTAGACTCATAAAACAGTGCATATTTAAATTTATAATAAAATTTAATTATTTGTATATTTTCAGATCTAGTAAGAAATAAACAACAATCAAGATGTGGTCATCACAAGCAAATAACTCTAGCAACAGCAACACAACGAATAACCAGAATCTACGAACTCTGGGTATGACTTCGGCTATAAGTATGGCAGAGCCGAAGCCCAGTGATCTTAGTAGAACGAATGAGCTTAAAGAAGCTCTTAAACCATATAATGTTTTTGAATCGGAGGAAGAACTAAACCATAGAATGGAAATATTAAGCAAATTAAATGCATTAGTTAAACAATGGATCAGGGATACTAGTATTGCTAGAAATATGCCACCAAATGTAGCGGATCAGGTTGGAGGGAAAATATACACATTCGGTTCGTATAGATTAGGAGTACATCACAAAGGAGCTGATATAGATGCTCTATGTGTTGTGCCTCGACACATAAATAGGAATGACTACTTTACATCATTTTTCGAGTTATTAAAAGGACAGCTAGAAGTAACAGATTTACGGGTAAGTTTTCAAAACAAAACCAATTATTTATATAAATCTTAAGAATAAAAGCATAATTTTCTTTTTTATATTTACAGGCTGTTGAAGAAGCTTTCGTACCCGTTATAAAGATGAACTTTGATGGTATAGAAATTGATATGTTGTTTGCTAAATTGGCATTGAAAGAAGTTCCTGATTCTATGGTAAGTTTTATATTCTAAATTTTTTGTATATAAAATAAAAATTTATCTTTAAATATATCTTAATTTCAAATTTTATTTATTTTACAGGATCTCAGAGATGATATGCTATTAAAAAATCTTGATCCAAAATGTGTAAGAAGTTTAAATGGTTGTCGCGTAACCGACGAAATACTGCGTTTAGTCCCTAATATAGAAAACTTTAGATTGGCATTAAGAGCCATAAAATTATGGGCAAAAAGTAAGTATGACTACAAATATTATGCTATGTTATATAGTTCTTCTATAAATTCTTTTAGTATTTTTTAACAAATTATTTAATTGTTTCAGAAAATGGCATCTATAGTAATGTGTTAGGTTATTTAGGAGGTGTTTCTTGGGCCATGTTAGTGGCACGTACCTGCCAGCTATACCCAAATGCTGTAGCAGCAACTTTAATAGAGAAATTTTTCCTTGTTTTCTCTCAGTGGAAGTGGCCTCAACCAGTACTTCTAAAATCGCCGGAAAACGTTAATTTAGGATTTTCAGTTTGGGATCCTCGAGTAAGTAAAATCATATTATTGTAAAACTTTATAAAAAAAAAGCTATCAAAATAGCTATTGAAATTTTGTATGCACTTATTTTAAAAATATAAAAATTTATAAAAATATATAATATAAAAAACTATTTTGTAGCAATCAAGTTTAATATAATTATAATAGTTTTATACCATTTTATAAAAACTATATAAAAATCTGTTTTTTTTTTTTTCAGGTCAATATATCAGATAGGTATCATTTGATGCCAATTATTACTCCCGCTTATCCTCAACAGAACTCAACTTTTAATGTATCAGTGTCAACCAGAACAATAATGCAAGAGGCTTTTGAGATGGGACTTGCGACTACCGAAGAGATTATTATGGGCAAGGCTACATGGGATAAATTATTTGAGCCTCCTAACTTCTTCGGAAAATATAAGCACTATATTGTTTTGCTAGCAAGTAGCTCGTCAGCAGAAGATCAACTTGAATGGTGTGGATTAGTTGAAGCAAAAATTCGACACTTGATAGGTATGAAATAAAATAAGGTTTTTAAAAATATTTATTAATTTTTTAAGGAAACTTGTGGTTTTTTTAAGAATAACTATATATATATTACAAAATATTTGCAACAAAGAATTAATTAAAAAAGAGAACACAACTTACTTTTTTAATAATTATAATTTATATAAATAGTTTTAGGAGGACTACAGAATGCAAGTCCTCCTTTGCGTCATCTGTACAAAGTCATTGAATTACAATACCATTTTCATATTCTGATCCTCATTAAGAATAAGAAAAAATATAGTGTGTTTGTGAGAGAAATGAGAAAAGTGAATTTCGCAAAAGGTTTGATTGTTCATTTGTATGATCTATTCGATTTCTGTGTTGGGTAAAGTTATTGAATAAATTAAAACCAAATGGTATCTATATTCATTTTTTTTTTGTTTAATGAAATAAAGGTACACTTGAAAGGAATCCTCATATCACATTGGCACACATCAACCCTGAAGCTTTTCCGCCATTGAAACCAGAAGTTTCCAAATCCGTGTCGATGTGGTTCATTGGCCTGACGTTCAAGAAAGGAGAAAGTTTAAACATTGACCTAACTTATGATATAAAGTCATTCGTCGAAACAAGTAAGTAAAATAATATTTTTATAGATAAGTTTTCATAAAATCCAACTTTTTCACACAACTGTCAATAATGCTATTCATATTTATTCTATTAAATTTTTTGAACTATATTTCTTAGAACTTAATATTCTGAAACTATATTTTGTCTTGTTTAAAAAAAGAAATAATAAATGTAATTTATTTATAACATATTTTTATTCTTTTATTTTTTAGCTGAAAGACAAGCAGAGCAAATAAAAATGTTTAAAAACGGTATGACGATAGAAGCAAAACATGTCAAGAAGAAAGATTTAGCAAATTATGTTTCTCCTTTGTTAATTAAAAGAGAAAGAAAGGTAAGTCCTAATAATATTCACAAACATTTAAAAATTGCTAATTTACACATGAACTGTGCCAAAATATATTTTTTATTTTGTTTCGATAGACTTCGAGCGGAACTCAACGAAATGGAAATATCAGCGGTAACGGAGGTGTTTCTCCAAGGAGTCAAAGCGACCAGACGCTGCGGAAGAGGAAGTCAGATCAAAGTCTTGATAACAGTGACAAGAAAAGAAAAGTACAAGAAAACGAGCAGCAACAGCAAACAGCGACCCAACAGGTGCTTTCGCGATTTCGTTTGACTAACAAAATTAAACTCTAAGATAACCTCCTCTATCAGCGTTAACTGAATTGTTATTGTCGGTTTCCATAATTTAACAATTATTATAACACTGGATTGAATTTGTGAATTTTTAGAGGGAAGATGGTTCTTTGGTTGTCCAGTCGTGTGGGGACGATAGCAATTCAGGGTTCAGCGTAGAGGAGTATAAGACACCTACTAAGGACGTAAGAAATTAAATATTTCACGAATTATCGTTTTTATTAATTTGAATTATTCTAAGAGCAAATAAATTTCTACTCTAACCGCAAACTGAGGTAAGACTCGCGTATCTCTACAAAGTAAATACATTTTCAAGACTTGTTCGCTCTACCACGGGGACCAAAACAAAAAAACAATCCGTCAAGACAAGATGCATCGGGCGCTATACTCTTAATCTGAAATAGTGAAATATCACTGCCCAATCAGTGCAAACTCAGTCATTGACCGAAAATTAGTGTATATTCGCTGTTTTTCCCAGTGAACGTTATAGAAGTTCACGGGATATATGCACTAATTTTCGGACAGTGACTTAGTTTTCACTATTTCAAATTAAGAGAGTAATGCAAGACTCGGCTCGTTTTTGATTCTTTTAGGATATCGTGACAAGCTCAACGACGCCAGCAGCACCGGCGCCTGCGGCCGGAAAGTTACCCGCGACAACACCTTCCGTAGCCCAGGAAGGCTTTGTGTGCACTTGACCTGCGCTCCGCACAGCCAAGGCTGCCGCTACGTCGACGGCACTTCAGAGCCATCTAAAACGCAAAGACTTCTCGCATCATCAGCCACTGCCCACTGTGTAAGTCCGACATTATAAAACAAAAAGCATACACACATGATTACAGCGAAAAATAGTGCAACAAATAAAATAGAAAGAAGGGAAGCAGAGCAGAGCAGAGCAGACAGAGAAAGAGAGAGAGAAAGATAGACGGGGCATCACTTCACACGCAAGTTTTTATTTAAGAAACAAGGAAGAAACGTGTAATGCAGCGCAAGAGAAAGCTGGCAATCTGAAGGGGCCGTATGTTGATTTGATAACGTAGGTTTCTCATTGATTTTTGCCAGCGTCGATGGTTCTTGCAATGCGTGAGGGACTACTTTATTTTTATAAATAAATCGTTTAATAGGTTTCTGTATGTTTGGGAAAAGTTCCATACTTTTTTATACCATCAGAGAATACGCCCTCCTGTGCTGTTCGAAGGGAATTTTTATAGCTGAAGGGTGGGGTTGTAAATGGAAATTTCGTTTAGGAATTAGTATGGAACAAATATTAAGGTATGATAAATAATTATATCTTATTTTATTTTATTTTGATTAAATGTAGAAAAAGCAATTCATTACTAGGTTTAGCTTTAAATATTTTTATTTTACTGGATTGTATAAAAAGTATTTTAGTTCTACTGTACAAGATTTAATTTAAAATATACAAACTTCTTTGATCTACTTTGTTTTCTATTTTCTTTACAATAGATTAATTCAAATTTTCCCATTGTGAATTCCCGAACAGATATTTGAATTCTCCTCAAATAGCAGAGAAAAAAATTCTGTGATACTACAATACTTACGTATAAAAAAGTATAAAACCTTTCGATATATCTTCTCTTAACACAAGCTTGTGGTGTTTCCTCCTTGTAAAAAACGTTTAACATTGCAATAAAATAGGAATACCAAATGATTAACTTTATCGAAAGTAAATGCTGGTACTAAGGAGGACGTACAAATTAGAAAAGTGAAAACGCATCAATTAATTTTGTCACACACAATAAATAACGTCCATCGACTCTGGCAAACCCGAAAAGCGAATGTTCCGTTTATAAATTACGTGTTATAATCATATATTCATATAAATATTATACTATATTTGTAAGTGCAGATGAGAGAGTGTGAAAGAGAGAAAAATAAAAGAAAGAGAGAAAGAGAGAGATATCTGTAAGTGGAACACCATTACGCGTATATACATACATCAATTATGTAGTTTATTCGCCTTTGCTTATATTTTCCTACGATGATCGAGTTTTTTTTTAATAGAATATTTTTTTTAAGTCGACGTTATATAGTAAGGAAAGATTGCAAGGGAAAAAAAGGATTAGCAGACAGGTACAAAGAATTTAACGACAAACCTCCGCCGACTCCTAAGCGATTTGTCACATTAATGACCTCAAATTAGCTCGCGGAGTATATATTCTGTGCGTGTAATGTGCGTCCAATCTTTTTTTTTTTAATTTATCGGCGCTAATTCACGTGTGTGTTATACGGTCATATTGCATTGATTCACGCTATCATCAAAATCTTATGGTTTCTTAGTTGAATATGTATACATATATTATTATAAATTATTATTTTAATTGTTCTTGTCGCAAGACAGGTTCAGGCGGTAGTAGTCAAATTTCAACAGTAGCGATAATCCAGAAAAAAGGAGCTTATTCATAAAATTGTGTGATTAAATATAATTATACAAATACATTTGTGCAACACAGAATTAAAAGAGAATATGTTTTTTAACAATGTACAATGCGACATTGTTGTACTTGACGCATATGAAATATTTTTCATGGTTAAGTGGTTTTCATCACTTAGCCAGGGCAAATTAGCCACATAGTTGAATATTTATGTGCTGAAAATCAGTTCTTGTACTTATATATGAAAAATTCTCATTTTGTACAGAAGTTATTTAACGAATATGTAGCGCAGTAGTTTGATCATTATTAATCTTTCAAAATCGTAATTATATTTAACCACATGGTTGTATACAACTTCACATAAAATCTTTTTTCCGGAAGTAGATCTGCCTATTACTACTTTTTTTTTTTGTAAATGAAATGGTCGATTATTTCGAAAACTCAAGGAAAAGAGAAGAGAGAAAAAAACAAATCGAAGAACGAAAGTGCGATTTTCTTGTAAGTGCAAACATAAGATGTAAATATTTGCTCGTTTTTATAAAACAAACGGCGATCCATTGCAGACCCTTCAATTTTTTTTTAAATTTCAGAGAAAAAGAATAACAATGAAACTTACATTCCCAAAAAAATTTACGTCATAATAAAAAAACATCAATTTTTTTCTTGCCTTATTATTATCGAATTTTCGGTTAAAAGTTATGAATTTGGCACGATAAATTATTCTATTAACATTGTAATTTTATTTTGACGTTCCGCTAAGCATCGAGCAAAATTCAATGCTATTTAGGTTGTTAATGGAATTGAAGTTTAATTGGGTGTTTTCGGTAAATAAATGAAATACTATATTATTTTCTATTACAAATTCTCGATATCATAGGAAAGTAATTATTTTCTATTCGATTGAAATAAAAGCGATTGGGGAAAGTCGAATTCATTTTTTGTCAAAACTAATTTACAGTCTCTCTATACATATTCGCCTTTTTCATTTGGTGTAAAAATTATTGCATAAAATTTTTTAAACACTTGTAGAAAGAAAATCATGTATTATTAAAACCTTATAATATATAAAGCTACTTTCAATTTGTTTCCAAATAACAGAAAAACTGTACAGGCTTACAGCAATGATTTTACATGTACTTTTATTTTAATTTCTTACTTTTTATATCACTGTTTTATTTTACGTACTCCAACTATGTTTCTTTTTTTTTTTGCTTATAATATAAATAGTAATATTGTCACAATTTATAAAAAATGTAGCTACACACTTGTGTTCAAAAGGGTGGGACTGGAGTTTGCATCATTGGAATACAACGAAAATATTTTTTAAGTAGTCTATTTATTAATATATGTGATTAAAAACTAGTTAAATAATTATGATTTGTCATGTATAAAGAGCTATTAAGTAAAATAAAAGTGCATTCGAATAAAATGGTAGATAAGTAGTAAATCAAAATTTTTTCGTTGCATCCCAACGATGCAAACTTCAAAACCATTCAAAAGGGAATTCAATAGCCTTAGTTTTACTATAACTAAGCTGTAACTAACTTATTATCAAAATACAATGTTTTAATTTCAGTAGTAAAAAAACTTTAAATGCTGCTAAAAATGAAATAACTTATTATTACTGATACGAAAATATTGTGTGTTGACGGCCAAACAGTTGCAGTAGTAAAGGTTGGACATCAATCCCGTAACATATGAGTAATTAAAAACGTTAGTACGTAAAAATTGATAGCGCTAAATATTTTTTCCTCCTTTGTTATGCTTAAAGAATCATAATTGTATCCCTCAATCGTCATTAATTTATTTCAAAAGTCTGTGACGATGTACTTCTCGATACTAAAAGACTGTTTAATTACAAGCGAGGAATTTAAGAAAGTTGGTTGCCCGTTACAAATCTGTTGTATTTTGCGCTTTACTAATTTATAAGAGTATAGTATTTAATTTTTCAGTTTCGTTCATCTCGTACATCCTTTGTATCCAGAATATACATAATTTATGCTTATTCTCTTTTGTACAGAGAATGTGCGATCATTAGATTTTTATTCTCGGTTATCGTGTCTCGATTACATTATAACAGAAATATAATATACAAAATGCACACGCCCTTAAAAAACATCTTAAGAATTGTTATTTATTAATTAACAAACTTGACTTTGTTATTAATGGTAATGGATTTATTAAGAAGCTAATTTGATTCCTTTAAGTTAAATGTACCTTTTTGGTTTTCAATGAATTTCTTTATAATTACCAATGATAGGTACTTTCCTAAAACGTTGTACAATTGTTCAACAATCATTAGTCTAATCTCTATAAGAATTTTCATTAACATCTGAATGTTAAATGCTTTCTAACATGTAAATGAATACGTCGAAATTACAATTTTTCATAAGTACCCATGTTAAACAGCTAAAATAAAAACATCATTATCTTCCTTCTCAGGTACCCTAGCTTCTAAAAATTTAACTGAGTCATTTTACAGCTATATGTAACGGTACACAGAATTATATAATTAACTGATTGCTGGACCAGTAATTAACTCCCAACGGTTGAGTATCGCAAGTTTCATTAATGATTTCATGCATTTGAAATTTTGTGTTTGATGATGATTGATCGTTTTAAAAAGCAAATTCAGAAAGCCGCTGATTAAAAAAATTTTTTAACATGATCAATCCTAATTTTCAATTAATAAATCAGAACCAGAGTGTATGAAATTATTTTTTATAAAAATTAATAAGTTATTTAGAAATAAAAATGTATTAAATCATTTTCAATTATAGCAAATACCATTGCTTACTTGTTAAAAGTTAGTCTATCACCTATATTTTACAAATTTCGCTTACATTTTAATAACGAATCGTTATCATCGAATGAGCGAAATTTAAATGACTAAAAGCTACTCGATCTTTTAAAAAGAACAAAGAATGGAAAGATCCTTGGCCGATACAGTGACTATATGAAACTTTTTGCACCCTTCATTTATACACATAAGACATTATTTATTTCCTGTCACCTACACAGCATCCTAATAAGAACTCTTGCGCTTTCCTTTGAATAGATAAGAAAAAAGGGGAAAGCGAGCACAACGATCCCACGAAACGTGTTTGTACATGTACATAAAACTTATAGTAAGATTCAGTTATAATTAAGTGATTTTTAATAACTAAAAAGAACAAAAAAAAATATCGCATTATAAGGGAAAATACTACAAAAAAAGTGTAAAAAAGTATGGAATAGGCGCGAAAAATGACAAAAAAAAATGTGAGTGTGTGTATAATCTGTGAGATTTAAAGACGGGAGAGAAGTTGAAGAAGCTGTGACGAACAAGGATTATGCGTGTATACATGGCTGTTTAAACATTATTTGAGTACAAGTGCTATGCGTGTCTGTATGTGCATGCAAGCCTTTATGAATGTGCATGCGTGCTTGTATGTTATTATGCATGTCTATTCGAACGTATATTTTGCGTTTTTCTCCCGTTTTTCTTTCGAACGCAGATTTTTTATCGGCGTCGTTTGTCTTGCTCTATCGTAGGTTCGGAATAGAGGAAGAAATCGAGAGCCTTATATAAAAAGCGGATTTTTTCTGCACGAAAATATAAAATAAGTATATATATATGAATTAAAGAAATTAAATAAATATGAATAAAGGAATGGAATATTTTTCTTTTACTCCTCATTTCTACTTCATCTTCATTTTTTCTTTCGCCAAGATGCGTGTAGGTATATCGGTTATCAAATATTTTATGCGTATCCTCAACATCGTCTGTATACTGATGTATCTCTCTATCTTCAATAAACGTAAATAAAATTTTTTTCTTTACCACCTTCAAATAGTTGAATTTTATTCTTATTTATTACCTCTCCAACTACCATGTGTCCTTTATCTCCTTTATTTTTATTTTTTATGTATCAATAACTATCATGAAAGATAAAATATGTATATCTTAACAATGAAGAGTCGAAGAAATAAAGCAGATAGTGAAAATAAAAAAAGTTCTTGTATAAATGACGAAGTTATCCAGCTGTTACTATCGTCACCAAATTTTAAATTCTTTTTAATTTTCAATTTTTAAAAGAATATCTATACATATGAGTCATGATAAGTATGTGATTATCCAGCTCATTTATACATGTATAACCTTCACCCTGCATATCATTTAACCTTTTACTTTTTATATCTGTGCAAAAAATACAGAAAAGCTATTTGCTTAAACGATATTTGTAATTAAACAGAGTAACTTTAATAAAAATGATAGTTTTCTTTAAAAAACAATGGCTTTTAGCTAATGAAATTTAAAAAATAAAAATGGAAATTGAATGTGACGGGTAATCCAACATGAATTGCTTAGTTTATAGCTTCTAACATTCATTTCTTTATCGTTGATACATGTTTAAAGTATGATTAGTTATTGTTATACAAAATTTCAAGTACTTGACATTGTTTTTTTTTCTTATAGTTTTTTCTCGATCATATGTGAATTTCGGTATCAAATCACAATTGACATTTTTACTTATCAATAACTTTTATTAAACGAACTTCTCAATCCTTCTAAAATTTCGTGGGTAATCTTGTATTGTCAAAACCTACTTATTTCCAAACTTTCAAGTGCGTGTCATCGTTTCGACTATACAGCCAGAACATCCTTGAATTTTCGTTATTCGAAGGAAACTTCACTCTGAGTTCAAATTTCCATTGTATAAGATTCTAAACGTCTGCTTAATTATTGTAACGGATAGTTTTTGTTTGAATTATTTATTTGAGCCGTTCTTTGCGGTAATGCAAATGCAAAGTCGACTCGTGGCAAAGTAGAAGCAAGCTCCTAAACTTTGCCATTCTCCAAAAATCAGTTCAATATTCTGACTCCTCGATGAGGAGTGTATCAGATATCAAGCTGATAAAAACAGATCTTACACTTGATGTTAGCCAAAAAGGCCTAGAAGCGATGCTTTTTTTTATGGGGCGAGGAGAGGAAATCTTCGAAAAGAGACCCGATGGAGTTGGGTAGTGTCGGATTCGCTCGTAAAGTGTTTACCGACTAAAAACCTCTCCTCAAAGTTAAAAGTTGGCTCTTAATATCTGAACATGACTTATTTAGTTGCGAGGATTGCACGGGCAACCATTTATTTGAATTACGGTTAGAAGTTAGTATAATAGTATGCACATAAATATAGATATAATACATAAGTATTGTTTATATTTTCAAAAGTATGGGATTGTTTCGAAACGATTTTTTGTCTTTTTTTTTAATAATTTGATTCATAAATCATTTTTTGTCATTAACCTTTAGACCGCCGGGATTTTGTGACTTTTTTCCCTCAGAAAGTCTGAAGAACTTATTCCTATTTCTTGGGTTTGACCCTAACAAAGTTCCGATCGTAGGTAGTGTCTTATATAAGATTTTCCGGTGGCTAACAATCGGGGAAATTTTTGAATTTTGAAAATTTAAAGTAAAGGTGTATATAGGGATTTTTGAGGGTAGGGAACATGATAGTGATAGTATTTTTTCATCTAAACCTCTAGAAACCACCCGTTTTTCATTTTTTTTTACTCAAATCTCGGGCTGTCTTGAATATAACTCTGTAAAGAGTTTTATAAACGGGGTCGGTCCGGACACTGAAAACCTTTTTTTTTTGACCTCAGCGGCCTCGAAAACAGGGGATCACTAAATTTCGATCCGGTTTGGGGGTAATAATATGAATTGCTTTCGACCGTCTTACTTATATGAGATTTTCCGGTGCTTCAGACTAATAAATGCTATAAGACTAATAAATGTGATTAGTCCTTATAAGGATATTATTGATAATAAATAAAATGAATTTTTGAAGGATAGGTATGTATAAAAAATAGGATGAGGATTAAAATTAGTAAATAAAACGCAAGACTAAAGTAGTATTTGCCACAGAATAAAGTTTATTGTAACCCTGTGTAATATTATAACGAAATCTTACAATATTGTGCATTTAGCTTGTGCCCATGAGCATAAATATTTTTTTCGCAAATTACAACACTCGCTCACAGAATAAAGTGTACAATTTTTATTTCCGTTAACTGTATAAGGAACCTAAGTGCTTACTCTTTTTATTTTATTTTCAACATTTCTGAAAATTTGTTCGATATATTAATTTTTGTTGTCTTTTTTTTCATGTCATGACTAAAAATTATTGATAATAATTCTGGATTATTTTTTAATCATTTTTATTCTGACTACTTTTTGGTATATAAAATGCTTAATGTCTCATGCACAATAAAGCTGTGTATCAACAATGATTAGCTAAATGAACTTTAAACTCCATAGAGTTAAATTACAGTATTTCAGAAAGCAATATTCTATACTAAACCTACAAGAATTATATTAATTAAAATCACAAACTCAAATACTTAATCCAATACATAAAAATGGAGATTCAGGTTCAAGTTTTTAAGTTTAAAGACTTAGCAACTGTACAAGAGATTCTCATAAAAAAATAAATTATATCTAATGCAGACAGACTCAATGGATACACCTGAGCTACTTATTTTAATTTGATAAGGACATCGAAGGCAGATGCATTCAACCTCAAGTAAACATTAATATTACAATTGCTAATTACGGTAGAAATACAAAATTAGAATTTGTATATGCGAGATACAGAGGTCTGTGTCTAACGTACATACAATTTTTCTTATCTAACACTGCATTTTCCTAACTATTTGCACACAAGCTTTCAAGCACACCTGGCAATTAAATAACAGAGCTGAATCGTTTCAATATGAGGAATGAAAACTTCAATACCTATCAAAAGCTAAAGAATTGACATTTAAATTTTACTTATTGAATATAGAAGTTCTAATTAGTGATTTTGCTTTGAAATTTCAATCAATTTACATTTTGGAATTAAAGTTGATCTTTTCATTTTTCATTCAAAACTCATCATTCACAATAGTCATCACATATTTAATAACACTTTTTAAAATCTTACATTTAAATGTAATTAATTATAAAATTAATATCAAGCTGCTCATTGACTCCTTAAAATTAATTTAAAGCAAAGCAATAATTATACAACAATATATTTGAATGATTGTACTTGTACAGTAAATTAAAAATAGAGGTATTTATATTTGAGGAATTAAATAAATTAACTAATAGCCTCAAGTTATTCATTTCTTGCTTTTGAACATATAAGTCTTTTGTTTCATTGAAAGATGTTTTGTTTTGAAAATATTGGAATAGTAGCAGAATATCAATTAAAAATATAAAAGAAAATTAGTCATTATTATGCTCACAAGTGCTATGCCTAACAGATCTTTGGTGTAAAAAAAATGACTTGTAATAAAAAGTTTACTGTTTTTTAAAATTAAAGATGGCATGTCATGTGTACGCTTATAAATAATAGACAAAACAAAACATTCAGTTGACAGTTCAGGCATACTTTCACATGTATAAAATTTTAACAACTCTTAAATTTCTTCATCAGCTTAGTTCTCACAGTGAAAATTTCGAAATTCTAACAGATACACTACTTTTTAGTTTTAGGACTTGTTGACTGGAATACACTGGATGCCGACATTAAATTTTCTATATACTGGCCTAATACTTGATTTTCACTTTTTAATTTTAAGTTTTCCTCCTTCACACCATCTACTCTTTGTGATAAATCTGAAACAAATAAATTTTTTACGAATCTTTTTCTTGCATAATTATCATTAGTTATTAATAATGTTAAAGGATTTACCATCAAGAGTATTTTGAAGTTCTAAAACTTGTGCTATTAGTCTTGCTTTCTCTTGTTGCTCATCGGGACTTATGTCAGGATCCAAACCTAGAAGACATCCTACATAGAACAACACACACATAAACAAATTTATCATTTACGAGGAGCTATCCATTATCAATCTTGGTGCATCAATGACTACATGTGATAATGCTGATGAAACTGATGAATTTCAAGATAAATTAGCAGTTTCAAAAAACAAAAAAGAATAAATAACTTTTGATTTATAAAAGATGTAATTGAAAAATTAATTTATAATACTATGCTTTTAGAATATTCTTTGACTGATATGTGTTTACTCCGATTCATTCCACATGAATTCTGCAACGTCTTAAAACAATATTCAATGATAATGTTGAATGATTTTAGGTAGAGAATAGCCCCTCGATTAACACTACATGATATTACTTACTATTTGGACTACAGCTGCCATTAGTAAAGCTGGATAACAATGAATCCATACTTTGTCCGTGATTCAAAGCATCTGATGCTCGAGAATTATTCTCTGTGTTATTCTCCTCCTCTGGTATTATCACTAAACAGATTAGAGAAAACATATAAAGTTAAAATATTTATATATCAAAGCATTAATTGAGTTATATTATACAATGATGCTATATCCTACAAATGATTCATTTTCCTACTGTTTTTCATCCCCTTAAGGATAACCCTCCAAAAGTCATACACACTTCATTTAATTACATTACACAATAAACCCATTTGTTAGATAAACAAAGAACTAATTGCGCTAATTAAATAACCGGGACAGAGAAAAAGGCGAAACTGTACCTTGCGGATCATCGTCAGCCAGTGGTATGCTGTTAATGTCATCCTGGAGCTTAGCGCTGCTGGCCATCGTCGACGTCGTCATTTTGCCAAATCCCACGAATTATCTCGCAGCCCCAATCGGGAGAAAAAGAGAAAACGTGAGAAGATCACACAGCAAAGGCTTCACAGACAGAACACGAGACAAAAGTGTATACACAAGATGACGACGACGACGACAACGTTATCGATTCGCCTGTTTTTTTCACTCGCTCTAGCTCTTTTCTCCTCGAAACTCCTCGGCCTTCACTGATCGCGCATCGTTGCCGCAGCCCGCGCTTTGAAATATAGGTATTTAATGTCAGCGGCACGCGCGCAGCTTTATCAAAACATTTTTTTTCCACACCGAAAACCTGGAGAGCTTTTGTGTATATGTTCGTCTCGACGATAAAGTATGCACTATGGAAGTCGTCGGCGAGAGAGGGATGATTCATCCCACGAACTGGCCACCTTGTTTTAGCGTGTGTGTGTGTCCATGGTGGTGGTACGACCAGACCAATTCGGTAACGAAGGCGACGTGATATCGATATGCTACCCGCGTTTTGCGTATAGCTGGGCTCTCTCTTGAGCGAATATAAAATGTAAACACTTGTCTGCACTGCCTGCAGTTGCCAGCTGTGAGCTGAGTTTTTACTCCGTAGTGTTCTTCATTACCGATGGGTAATAAAAATATAAACAAAATAGTTTTATAAACCACCAATGAAAAAAGACGCTCATTTATTAATTTACTGAAGTAAAGTGGGTATAAGATTTTACTTTGAAAAAAAATTAAAATAATTAATCTATAGGGAACGTTATTTGATTGATTCAAGTTTTCTATATTACTTACGTTTTTTAAATAAATTTAAATCCCTGTATGTAATAATCAGCTACATAGTAATACATCAGCTGATAAGCAAAACATCAATATTACCAATCATTTTAATCAATTGATATACATATATCCTACTGCACATACGAGATACAAAAGAATTAGTACTTACAACAGAGAATATAGAAATACTCTTACGCATAGAAGGCCAGAGCGTCTGATTTCGTGAAGCCACTTTCGAGTCCCCCAGAGTTAGTTGGTTCCCCCACAAGGCAGGTGGCAGCGCGCTCGCGTTCTCATATACATAGATATAGATTCCGCTTATGGCCGGCGGAGAGAGAGGACGCGCGGAGGGACTGAGTGATTAAAAAAAATAGGAATAATAGAGTGAGTGCTTTGAATACGTGTTTCGGATATTATTTAAGTGCTTCTTTCCGAGGGACACAAAAAGTGTCTCGTTTGGAAGTGCCCTGAGGTTGATTTTTGAAATTTGTGTTTGTAAGCTAACCTAAGACTTTGAAAACCGTTGGCCCTTTGTGTATTGCCACCCCCGGTTACACGGGAGGTAGGCCAAAAACTGATTTTGAGAAAATGGCGGCCTCATCATATTATAAGGATGAGACGTCTTTAAACGAAGAAATGGATATTTCTTTCAATGATAAGCCTCATAAAAGAAAAATGGTCGGTGATCATCATGGTGACAGACCAAATAAGATTATTCTAAATGATAAAAACGGTCAAATAGACAATCACATTAACCACAATTCGGAAGGCATGCATAACCAGAAGCCAAACAGATACCAAGAATATAGTGAAATATGCAAAGGTCCTTTTGAGATATGGTTTAAGAATAAAGATGCTTCTACACTGAAATCTTTTAATTTTTTCAAGGTCGGTAAAATTATACAGGAAAAGTATTCATCCGCAAAGGAAATTATTAAAAATGGTTCATCTAAAGGAATTATTATATTTAATAATAGAAAAGAAGCTAATGATGCTCTTAAAGATAGAATATTTTTTGATAATAATATTATTACTTTTATACCTGAATTCAAACAATTTAAGAAGGGCGTCATTAGGGGCATCCCTTTAGATATCTCGGAATCAGAGCTATTGAGTGCTATTAGGTCATCAGTGGAAGTATCGCAGGTTAAGAGG